>CM010619.1:24002814-24241387 GCA_003430845.1 Xanthoceras sorbifolium | reverse complement strand
GTCGCGATGACTGCTCACGATGAAAACGTCGAATTCGGGCAGCGAGCAACGCGATCTCTAGCGCGACCAAGGTGCGCTCGCGACGAAGGCGGTGCGAATGCTCCAGTGAGCACCGCGACCTGGTGGCGCGACCACAGGTCGCGACGGCGGTCGCGGTAGCGAAGAAAATATAAAAAAAAAGATAAGCTTCTCGCAGAAGCCAGAAATCAACACAGAGCAGAAAGAGAGAGAAAAGACCGAGAAAAGAAAAGAAAAAGAAGAAGAAGAAGAAGAAAAGAAGAAGAGATAAAGAAAAGAAAGAGAAGGAAGGAAAGAGAGAGAAAGTAAGTGTGGGTGAAAGAGAAAAGGGAAAGGGAAGGAAAATGAAATCGTAGAACCGCGATTTCTCGAACGAAAAAAAAAACGGTTCCCAGGTTGGTGTACGTTTGTTTTCAGAATCGTTACGAAAAGTCTTTCGTTATTGTTTTATTTTCGTTTTCGTTTTCGTTTCCGTTTCGTTTTTGATTTCGTTGGAAGATTTCGTTTTCGATTATTAGTATGAAAATTGTTTATTGTATATGAAAAATCGATGTTTGATGTCTTTATTGTTGAGTTTGGACTGATTTTGTGATAGATCGTATTTCGATTTCGTTTTCGAATATTTCGATTTCGTTAAAAATAATTGATTTAGATTTTCGTAAATTTTTAGTATGATTCTTGAAGAATACTACGTGACTTATATGTTATGAGTAATTATCGGTTATTGACTAACTATTACGAATTGATTGTAATTTAGTTATCGAAACGGCCCTAGGATACTTAGCATAGAAATGGATATAGGAGGTTGTATACCAGCTGGTTTTACTGAGCAGTACCTGCGCCGCTACTGATGGATACTGATGATTATTAGGTACCTCCTCTTGGATTCGTCCAGAGGCTGGGAGACACGTACCTCCTCAGGATTCGTCCTGGGGGTTGAGAGCCATGTACCTTCCCAAGGATTCGTTCCTGGGATAGGGAGTTATGTACCTCTCTAGGTTCCGTACCCACGGTCCTAGAGTTGGAGACACGTACCACTCGTAGGATTCGTCCTCGGTGGGAGTTTGACCCATATTCCAGTCCTGTTATGTTTAGTATTCTAGCGGACCAGATTTGAAACGAATTGGGAAGTGAATTGAATGAATTTAGTATCGATTGTATATGTTGCTTTTATTGTGGAAATTAAAGTAATGGAAACTGTTTTATGATTTAATTTTGAAGTTCATTTGATTTGTATATGATTAGAATGAAATTCATATTGTGATTTATTTCTTCTTAAAAGATATTTATATTGTGGTTTATTTAATTGAGTTTATAGTACACCCACTAAGCTATATGCTTAGCGCGTTAGTTTTGTTTCTAACGCGTAGGTACCAGGGATCCGGAAGAAGTTAAAGACTGAGGAAGAAAGAGTTGCAGACCGAGTCACAGAATTACTACAGTTGGGTAGTTCTATTGTTATATATGTATTTTGTAAACATGCATATACAGTGAGTCTGTAAATATGTTTTGTAATCAATTATTTATGATTTCTGTCTTTTATTAGTAAAATGTTTGTAACTATTAAAGTCTGATTTGTTTTATTTTATAAATTGTGATGGTAAGTCGCACTAAACGGCAGAGTGCGCAACTGTTGAAAATGTTATAGAAGTGTTGTTGAGAATTGCATTTGAATTGATTTGTGTAAAAGCAGGTTTTGGAAAATCCGAAAAACAACGGAACTCTGCCGAATTTTTGTAAAAAGTTTATCGATTTGGGCTCACTCAAAATGATTTTTAAAATAATAAACTCCATGGTTTTTCAATACTTTGAATATTTATTCTATGGGCTCACAATGATTTTGGAAATGTTTATGAATTTAGAAAGTTTTGAAAGTCCGTGTAGCGCTCCCTGGGTCGGTCCAGTCGGTCGGGTCGGGGGGTGTTACAGTCAATTATTGAATCAATTATAATAACAATCAATTTAAAATATTGAGTTCAATTTCACTTACGCCCCCCGTTGTTGTGGAACAGTATCGGGACCTAGTCTTTGCATGCAAATGGAGTGACCTGTACTTGTCTCCACCTGTGTTGAAAATAGCCTCCGCTATACATAAGGGACGGCAGAAGAACTGCTAGCGGGGCGACATATTGCTCCCGAAAAGACGGATCAGTGTCCTTACATAAAGAATCATAGATCCGTACTTTTCTTTCAACAAGATTGACAGCCGCCAACACCCAATGATAACCATCCACATTCACAGGCATCAACAATTACATTGAACACATATTAGCATTTAACTTATAAGATATTGTAATGTAAAATAGATGCATGATTACACTTACATTATCGATCTCCCACCATGGACGAGACCCTTCGGGTCGTTCTCCGCGAACATAGCCAGGTAAAAATCCTCCCAAGGAAAGGTAAGGGGATCGTATGCCTCCTGCGGTATGGTTCCATCCTTGTCTTTCGGAAGTTTTTTCCAAATGTGTTGAAGGGTTGTCTGCAAAAATTTAAAATATCAGTATGTTCTTTATAATTAAGTCATGGAAAATTTATTAAATAATTTATATTTCAATTACAACTTACAAAGAATGTTGGGGTCAATCAAGTTGTAATTTTGGGAAAAAATGGTCGGATGCGAAAGCTGGCGCCTCCGTAGTACTGACAAATAAGCCTCAATGTGCTGTTTTGTGGTTAGATCATGAAAAAAAAAATTGCCATTGAAAACTCATCATAAGGAACAGTGCAAGTTAATGACATTAGCATGAAAGTAACAAAATAATTTAATTTATTTACTAACTAAGCTGTCCAACCAGTCGGTCGCACTCTCAACGTCTTGAAAAATTCAGGGGTCGCATCCAGTGGTGCCCCAACGTAGCAACCTGCATATACGGTATAATATTCAGAGGAATATAGATTAAAACATCACAACAAAAAAGGAAGTCTGAAAATAGGTTATGCACTTAAATTATGTATGCTTACCTAGCTTTCCTATTTTTTTGACAGCCTCGTACTCCGACTTTACTTCCTTATGAACCGATTTTTAATGGCTCGAACTTAATTGGATGGGAGGACCGTGTCTTTTGCTTCTTTGGCCTAGTTGGGTCAATGTACGGGCTAGATACGAATGCAGAACGCTTTTTTTTTCCTCATACCATATCTTACGCCGAATGCTTTTTTTCAGAGGTTCGACACTCTGATTACCTGTGGCACTGACGAGATGCGCCAAGGGAGAGGAGGATGGTAAACAGTAAGCTGCAGGCATTGATCGGGTTCAAGACCCTCCTCCTTTGCTTCATCATTTCTGAGATCATTTGTATCGTCCACATTGTAGGTTGTATCAAGATGTCGTCACTCTGATGCAATTAATAGAACAGTATACGGTTAATACATGTCAAAAAGGAAATGACAAATGTCGACGTGATTAAATAAAAAATAATTACCTGTGGCACCTCAGTTCCAGCTGCAAATTTTTCATCACTGCCTCCTGTCTTGCAGACAACTTCAATCAATTTCTCAACTCCTTTCCGCATCTCATCAAGTTCGGTTTGTAGGGTTGCAAACCCTTTGTCAACTTTATTATTCAGTGCGGTCATAGAAGTCTTTAGACAGGCTACTTCTGTGTGGAGGCCATCCAATTTTCTATTCAAATCTTCTGAGTCCTACCATAATATCCAAGAAAAAGTTAAATTAACATTTACATAATATTTAATGAACAATACCAATTAAGGGACAATATTGGCAACATACCGATGGCCTCCGTCCAATATGCCGCTCTTCTTGTATTTCAGCTTCCTTATCTTTTGATTGTGGTTGCTCTTCTTCAGCAACATCCATCACTATGAGTGTCATGACAATACTCGTCATCTTCCTGATCAGCAATCTCTATATATGGGGCAGACGGATCATTTGAGATGGCAGCCGTCTCCAACCCCATAAAATAGGACAACTTCAATTCTTCCTCCGTTGGTTTCAAAGTTTGAAACGTGAAATCTAACCCAAGAAAAAAAAAACAGCCCACATAGTGTTATAATACAATTTATATACCTAACAGAAGTCTTTGAATGTAGTTCATACCGTTCGCCTACTGAAAATGTGAGTTCTCAAAGCCTCATATCCAGGACTGGTTTTCACTTCCCAGTTCAGAATACGAGGGGCTGTACGAGACACCCTGGTAGCATACTTCTTCTTCGAGTACAGCGGAATCACTTCAATTGCCCACACCTACCAAAAAAAGAAAACCATGTTTCAATAAGAGTTTTAAAAAAGTTAAGGGTAAAAAAAGTTAAACACTTAAATTACCTGAAAAGCATAGACAAATCCATACAGGTTGATCTTCTCTGCTGTATGGCTCGGATCCTTTTAGCCTTCTCCATAAACTTCTGGTCTCGACCTTTGCAACAGGTCGATAAAGAGTTGAATGTCCTTGAATAGACAAATGAAACCCCATGGGAACCGATTGAATTCTTCTAAGTTATCAACCAACTTCATTGCCCAATATTCGACCTTAGTCCTCAGGTCCTTTCCAAGTAATGTCATCTCCAAGATCAGCAACAAAGCTACTTTAATCATGTCATCATCAGCATCATGTTCTTCCTCCATACGTTCGAACAAACTTTGCAATTTTGTTCCAGTCAACTTTTTCGCTCCCTTAAATATTTCTGCCAAATTCTACACATATCATCTTCCTGTACAGTAGGGACGACTGTATCCCCAAAACGTAGACCGCTGACGAGGCAAAACTCGTTTGCACTGAACTGTATTCTATTGCCGCCAATCAAAAACCACATTTCGTTTTCAGCATTGTCCACATGGCACTCCCGCAACAAGATGTGATGACAAAAATTGACCCGTGAAGCATATTTCATTAACATCTAAGAAATGCCCAAAGCACGTTGCTCTTATTTTTTGTTGTTGACGTTCCGTCAGTTTACTCTTAAGCAGCCCGATGCAACCCCATTTAGAATACGTTGTCATTTTGGTATGGAAAAAAAAAATTTCCTTAATTTTCATCGTGTCAAGCAACTTCTCACTTGCCATTGAATATTAGCCTGCATAAAAAAAAAAATTCGAATTCATCAACATACTAAACAATACAAATATAAATTTTATTTCATCAAATCATGTCGGCCCGATGATTTAATTTCATCGGGTCGTAGTGGCCCGATACTTTGATTTCATCTGGTTTTGTTTCATGGTGATGCTTGCAGGCTGGCCGATGGTTTAGTCTAATCGGCCTGATGAAACAAAACCGTCGGCCAGCCGTGGCCCGATGATTAAATGTCATCGGGCCACCGCGACCCGACGGTTTTGTTTCATCAGGCCACTGTGCCACCAATAAACAAAATCGTCGGGTCGCGGTGGCCCGATGACATTTAATCATCGGGCCACGGCTGGCCGACGGTTTTGTTTCATCAGGCCGATCAGACAAAACCATCATCCAGCCGTGGCCCGATGATTAAAATGTCATCGGGCCACCGCGACCCTACGGTTTTGATTCATCGGGCCACTGTGCCACCATGAAACAAAACCGTCGGGTCGCGGTGGCCTGATGACATTTAATCATCGGGCCATGGCTGGCCGACGGTTTTGTTTCATCAGGCCGATCAGACAAAACCATCGTCCAGCCGTGGCCGGATGATTATATGTCATCGGGCCACCGCGACCCGACAGTTTTGTTTCGTAGGACACAGTGGCCCGATGAAAGTAAACCATCGGCCAGCTGAGACCCGATGATTTTTCATCAGGTCTTCTCTGGCCGATGGTTTTTTTTCGTAGGACACAGTGGCCCGATGAAAGTAAACTATCGGCCAGCGAAGACCAGATGAAAAACTCATCGGGTCTCAGCTGGCCGATGGTTTACTTTCATCGGACCACTGTGTCCTACGAAACAAAACTGTCAAGTCGCGGTGGCCCGATGAAAAACTCATCGGGTCTCAGCTGGCCGATGGTTTACTTTCATCGGGCCACTGTGTCCTACGAAACAAAACCATCGGCCAGCGAAGACCCGATGAAAAACGCATCAGGTCTCAGCTGGCCGATGGTTTACTTTCGTCGGGCTACTAAGGTACTGGCCCGACGAAGCAAAACCATCGGCCACCCGTGACCCGATGCCCAAAATACAAACCTCTACACAAAAAATCAGAAGGAGGAGACGATTTCAATCGGTGTGGAATTTTACCACGGAAGAAGGAGACGATTTCGTTGCTGTGACCCGATGAACAAATCATCGGGTCTCAGCTGGCCGATGGTTTTGTTTCATCGGACCACTTAGACACAGTGACCCGATGAAACAAAATCATCGGCCAGACGTGGCCCGATGCCTAAAACACAAATTTGTAAACAAATAATCCAAGAAGAAATTTTTCCTTACTTTGAACAAGAACAGAAGAAGACGATTCCTTGCTGTGCTCGAAGAATAACGCGACTCGCTGAACCTGCAAACACAAACGAAACGAAGAAGACGAAACGAAGAAGACAAACAGCAGCAGAGAACACAAATGAAGAAGACGAACAGCACTGGCGATGAACAACAGTTGAGATGAACAGCAGTAAAAACAAGCAGGTCAAAAACTGTAAAGTGAAAACGTGGAGTCTGGGTCAAATATGAAAGTAAAGGCAAATTTGTCCAAACAAAGTCTTTGGGTAGCGGTTGTAAAAATTAGTGGACCCTGAGTAGTTTTGCAATTATTAATTACTGTTTGGGCAATTTTGCTAAATTCCCTTAAAAAATTGTATATAATTCCACAAATGCTAGCTTGTAAAAAAATAAAAAAAACCTGAACAATAACTCATAAAGAAGAGAAGCAAAAGACAGCCCTTTTTTTTATATACTTTTTTCCTCTCCTTGTCGAGAAACTATATTAATGTGAAAAGAATATTATCACAAAATATTATAAAATTATATAGTAACTAAAGCTATTATTTTGGTAATGTTTGTTGGAAATAAAACACTCAAAAAACTTTTATTAAACTCAAAACAAATATTACAAGAACACTCTCACTCAAGAACTCACTCACTCTTTACTTCTTCTTCACTCACTTAGAAGCTTTGCTTCTTCTTGATGCCTAAACCAAAATGGGGAGGGGGTATTTATACTACTTACAAATCATTTTAAACCACACAAATAAACTAATTCAAAATTATAATCACCACACACCTCATCATTCTACATCCTTCCACATTCTTCCAATTGACCACATGATTTTTATGCCTAATTACCAAACCCTAGAGAATTCTAGATAGAGGGCTTGGACCTTATTTATGGACTTGGACTTTAATTTATTTGGGTTTGGGTTTGGGCTCCCATAATAGTTCGGGCCTTCAAATGGTTTGGGCCTAAAACAAGTTTACACTTCAACACCCCCCCTTTAAACTTGTTTTACCATGCCAAGCAAACTTCTTAATCTCGAAAAATCTTCAAACCTGAGTGGCTTGGTGAAAATATCTGCAATTTGATCTTTGGACTTCACGTACTCCATTTGCACATCCATTTTCGCTATGCACTCCCTTATGTAGTGGTAACGAGTATCAATATGCTTGCTTCGATCATGGAACACTGGATTCTTTGCTAGGGCAATGGCTGACTTGTTGTCGACACAAATCTCAGTTGGTTCTTCTTGTGGCAAACCCAATTCTTTCAGCAAATTTCTGAGCCATATCACATGACAACGCACGAAGTAGCAGCTACGTATTTGGCTTCACAAGTGGATAGGGTGACAATCGGTTGCTTTTTTGACATCCATGTGAAAGCTGTATTTCCCATGAAGAACACGAACCCACTGGTGCTCTTCCTGTCATCTATATCTCCACCGCAATCACTATCGCTATATCCCACAAGCTTGTAATCATTAGAAATTGAATAAAACAAGCCAAAATCAATTGTACCTTTAATGTAACGGAGAATTCTCTTAGCGGCTTTAAAATGGGTGGTTGTTGGATTCTCCATGTATCGACTCACAGGTCCAACAGCATAAACAATATCTGGCCTTGTGCACGTCAAATAGCGTAAGCTTCCAACTAAACTCTTGAAGAATGTTGGATCTATGCTTTCACCTTCACCATGCTTCGATAGTTTGATTCCGCATTCTGCTGGCGTGTTTATCGGCTTACAATCATCCATCTTGAACTTCTTGAGTATCTCCTTTGCATAATTTTCTTGGGAGATAAAGATGCCTTCTTCCTTTTGCTTGACTTCAATACCAAGATAGTACGCCATTAATCCGATGTCAGTCATCTCAAACTCCTTGGCCATTGCTTTCTTGAACTCTTCAATCAGGCTTAGGTTATTGCCGGTGAAAATCAAATCATCCACGTACAAGCATACTACCAGAATATCTCCATTCATGATCTTGATATATAGGGCGTGCTCGTAGGGACATTTGGTGAAGCCATTTTGTTGGAAGTACTTGTCAATTCTGCTATTCCATGCCCTTGGTGCTTGCTTTAACCCATAGAAAGCTCTTCTCAGCTTCAGAACTTTGTCTTCTTGGCCTTTGACTTCGTAACCCAGTGGTTGTTGAATGTAGACATCTTCTTCAAGAACTCCATTTAGGAAGGCAGACTTTACATCCATCTGATGTATCTTCCACTTGTTTTGCGCTGCCATAGAAATGATTAGTCTTATAGTTTCTAATCTAGCAACTGGAGCAAATACCTCATCATAGTCTATTCCAGCTCTTTGACTGTAGCCCTTCGCAACTAGCCTTGCCTTGTGCCTTTCAATCTCTCCCTTAGAATTTCGCTTTGTTTTGTATACCCATTTGACACCAATTGCCTTGTGTCCTTTTGGAGGTGGAACAAGTTCCCAAGTGTTGTTCTTTTCAATGGCCTTGATTTCCTCATCCATCGCATCTCTCCACTTCTTTTCTTGAGCAGCTTCTTCAAAACTCACTGGTTCACAATCAGCAAAGAGGCAAAAAAGAGTAAGATTATCAGATCTCTCAGTTACCTCGTATGAATCTTGAAGACCTCTTGTTCGCTCCATTGCTCTTTCTTGTAAAAATGATGGTGGTGAATTTTCATTATTTGTTAAAGCTGATGATGCTGGTGGTGTAGTGGGTTCTTGTTGAGGTTCTTCTAGTTGCACCACTGGCATCTGCTCTGTTTCTTCAAATTGTGGAGTGAAGTTGAAGTTGTCCACATGCGATCCAAAATCCCATTCTCCTTCTTCATCAAATATCACATCTCGGCTAATCACAAACTTTTTGTTATTCGGGTTGTATAGCTTGTAACCTTTCGAATAAGCGGGATAGCCGATGAAAATGAAACTCTCACTTCTATCGTCAAGCTTAGTTCTTCTCTCATCTGGTACATGAACATGAGCTATACTTCCAAACACTCTTAGGTGGGAGATGCCGGGCTTTCTTCCACTCCATACTTCTTGAGGTGTCTTTCCCCACACACTTTTTGTTGGAGAGCGATTGGACAAATAGACTGCACACGCTACTGCTTCCGCCCAAAACTCCTTGGGCAATCTCTTGCTTTTGAGCATACTTCGCGCCAAATCCAGGATTGTTCTATTCTTCATTTCTGCAACTCCGTTTTGTTGAGGGGATCTGGGAACAGTTAGAGGACGTCTAATTCCATTCGCTTCACAAAACTCCAGGAATTCCTTGGATGTGAATTCTCCTCCTCTATCGGATCTCAGTGCCTTGATCTTATGGCCACTCGCTTTTTCCACATCGGCTTTGAACTTCTTGAATACTCCAAAGACTTCTGATTTCTGCTTCAAGAAATAAACCCATGTTTTTCTTGAAAAATCATCAATGAAGAGAAGGAAATAATTACTGTTACCGAGAGAGCTTGGCTTGATCGGACCGCACACATCGGTATGGACTAGCTCGAGTGGCTTCTTGGCTCTTGAGTCTGACTCTTTTGGAAAGCTATTTCTAAATTGCTTCCCGAGTAAACATCCTTCACAAAGTTGGTCAGGATGATTGATGCATGGTAGTCCTCTCACCATTTTCTTCTTAGATAGTAGCTCCAAGCTTCCAAAATTGAGATGCCCAAATCGAAGGTGCCATAACCAAGATGCATCTTTGTAGCAGGCTTTCAGACACTTTGCAACATCGTTTTGAATGTTCAAAGAAAATAATCTATTCTTTGACATTTTTACTTTGGCTATTAGATTTCCTTTGCCATCTCTTATAAAAAGACTACAATCCTTCATATGAATATCATAGCCTTTTTCTAAGAGTTGACCCATACTCAAGATGTTGCATGTCATATTGGGCACATAGTAGACATTTGAGATTAATTGATGACTACCATTTTTAGCGCGGATAAGAATGTTACCTTTTCCTTTCACTGATATTTTTGAATCATCTCCAAATGAGACATTGCCAGCCACTGATTCATCTAGCTCTACGAACATACTTCTTCTTCCACACATGTGGTTGCTTGCACCAGTGTCGAGGTACCAAGCATTTTCTTGGTCTCCATCATTGTCTCTACAAGCTAGTAGCACTGTCTCCTTCTCTTCGGTTTTGACTTCCACATAATTGGACCTTTCGTCAACCTTGCTGCTGGGAGCTCTACATTCCGAAGCATAATGCCCAAATTTATGACAATTATAACATTGAACTTGAGATTTATCGTACCTCGAGTTTGAATTGCCTCTCCCACGGCCTCTTGTTGAGCTTTCTCCTTTCTCGTAGTTGTTAATGTTGCTGTTGTTAGAATTCCAACCTCGTCCATGGCCACGGTCTCTACCTCGTCCTCGGCCTCGGCCTCTACCTCGACCACGCTGGCTTCTCTCGTGGCCTTGACTTTCTTCCTTCTCCTTCAGTTGCATCTTGAGGAGTTGCTCGTTGATCCCTTGCTTCCTCTTATGTTTTTCTTCATATGCTTGCAATGATCCTTGGAGTTGCTCGATCGTCATTTCTTCCAGGTCTTTAGTTTCTTCTATCGTCACAACAATGTGCTCAAATTTGGGATCCAATGATCGGAGTATCTTCTCTATTATTCTTACATCTTCTAACTTTTCACCGTTTCTTTTTAATTGATTAGAAACGGCTGCTACTCTTGAGAAATAATCTGAAATAGATTCAGATGCTTTCATGTGTAAGGATTCGAATTCACCTCTTAATGTTTGGAGACGGACCTTCTTTACCTTTTCGACTCCTTTGTAAGAGATTTGCAACTTCTCCCATGCTTGCTTAGCAGAGCTTGCACTCGAAATCTTCTCAAAACCATCATCATCTAAGGCTTGATAGATGAGATAGAGAGCCTTCTTGTCTCTCTTCCTTGAGTCTTTTAAACTATCCTTTTGAGTTTGGGATAGATTTAACTCATCTTCTGGTTCGGTGTAGCCTTTCTCTACGACCTCCCAAACATCGTGTGCTCCAAGGAGAGCCTTCATCTTGATACTCCAATTATTATAGTTTTCGTTCTTGAGTGTTGGAACTTGAAACGACGCCATACCATTAGCCATAACTCTTAATATAGTGAGAATTTCGAAATTCTGACTACACGGATGAACTCAGAACGTCGAAAAACCTTAAGATGAACTCAGACAAAAAAATCGATTTTTATGGTCAAAGTCAAAGTCAACGGTCAACCTAACCTGGTCAACAGTCAACGGCTTGGCGGCTTAGTCAGCGGCTCGGTCAACAGGCTCGGTAGCTCGGTCAACTCGGCTCCAACTCGGCTGGACTCACTTCCAACTCAGCTGACTCGGCTTGAACTCGGTGAGTTAACTCACTCCCTGGCAGCAAACTTCCGGCGGCCCGTGGCGACTCGTTTGAACTCTGTTCGGGGCGATTTTTGCGGCGTCGGCTTCGTCTCTTCGAGAACTTCAATTTGGATATGCTATAGTGCACACCTTCCAACTCAGCTCTGATACCACTTTGTTGGAAATAAAACACTCAAAAAACTTTTATTAAACTCAAAACAAATATTACAAGAACACTCTCACTCAAGAACTCACTCACTCTTTACTTCTTCTTCACTCACTTAGAAGCTTTGCTTCTTCTTGATGCCTAAACCAAAATGGGGAGGGGGTATTTATACTACTTACAAATCATTTTAAACCACACAAATAAACTAATTCAAAATTATAATAACCACACACCTCATCATTCTACATCCTTCCACATTCTTCCAATTGACCACATGATTTTTATGCCTAATTACCAAACCCTAGAGAATTCTAGATAGAGGGCTTGGACCTTATTTATGGACTTGGACTCTAATTTATTTGGGTTTGGGTTTGGGCTCCCATAATAGTTCGGGCCTTCAAATGGTTTGGGCCTAAAACAAGTTTACACTTCAACAATGTTATGATGACTCATAAATCAGAGTTTCATTCTAATTCTTCATTAAATATTTAATTAATTAATATACAACTCTCTATAAAGCAAAAACTCCTTGAAGTTACCAGTAACGTGTTATTATTTAAATTAAGAGGGGGTTTATTTTTTTATTTTAAAACTGAATAGAGCTGAATTTCTCTAAAGACTGAACAAAGACTAAAATCTAAAACCTGAATGACATGTTTATTTTTTTTTCCTTCTAAGTACTGAATAAAAGTATTGATTGTTTATTTTTTTTAAAATAGAAACATCTGAATAAAGATAAATTTATAAATATATTAATATAAAAATAATAATTATGAAAGAAAATATTGTTATTATAATTCACTGATTAATAAGTCAATATTTTAACTTTGTATTTTTAAGTTATTATTTTAGCATTTTTAAGTTGTTTGACCACTTAAAAAATAAATAAAAATAATTTAAAGTATCCAATTCAGACCCATTAAATGTTAAGTGGAAAAAAAAACAAATGACTCCTAATGGTTCATTAATAAATTTGGAAAAAAATAATAATCAAAACTTGATCTCTGTGACTAATAACTTGTACAATTTAATTGTAATTTATAATTTCTATCATTATATATAAATATTGATAATTACTTATGTTGAACTAGTACCCTTTTTTCTTCTATAATAATTTTTGAAAAAATTTACTTATTTTTTTTAAAATGCTTGTTAAATGATTTATTTTACATTTGTGTTCATGTCACATATATGACGCAACGCCTTTTACTTTTATGGAAATATTGATACTCAAGAATTTTGTGTAAAGTTCAAAAAATTGGCAATTCGGATAAGGTCATAGCAAGTCCAAAATAAATTTCAACAACTTTTTTTCCTTTCACACACTCTATCCCCATTTTGAAGTTAGATAATATATAACTTTTAAAATTTGAATTTCGTAGATACGCTTTTTAATTTGTTAGGTAAGTACTGAAAAATTTGAATGGAACAGAGACACTACATCATCTGTACATTTTACTTTGCTACGAAAGTTCTTAAAAATCTCATATGTTGCTACTCACTATGGGTGGATAAATCTTTAGGGCGCGGTTAGTGGTTGAAATTGGACTAATCTCAATCCAATCTTACATTTACTGGCTAAACGGGTTTTGAGAAATTCAAGAAATTCAATCTCGTGTAGCTTTAAAGTCCCACCACATGTGCTGGAACTAAAGTTTTCTCTTCCTTTTGCTTTTTTTTTTAATCATATTTTATCAAATTATATATATAATTTAATTTATTTAAAAATTAATGTAATATATTGTATTCTAACATTAAAAAATTAACATTGAATTAAAATTAATTTTAAGTTATAATTATTTATAAAAATTAAGTTTAAATATTTTATTTTATTTCAAGATTAATTTAATTAAATATTATTCTGACTAATCCCACACAATATTATGTAATATAAAAATATAATTATTTATCGTCCAATCCTAAATAATACCAAATAAGGAACAATAATATTTCTAATCTAATCATATACCAAACATAATATTATTTTTAGTCCAACCTTACACCAAACATATGACAATACTAATTTAGTTATACCTTATCTAATCAAATTTAACCTATCCAATTAAATTCAATTATAACTAAAAAGACGCATCAATCGTACCTTATAGCAAATAAAAACGAAGTTAAGAGTTGATTCAATTAGACCAGAATTGAGACCAAAATTAATGCGTAAAGTTTAATGAATTATACACAGAACATGACAGGAGAGGCTTCGAGGTGGGTGGTGGGAAATATATATTTGTGAATGAACAAATACATGTGACATGTGTTGTTACTTTCAGGAGATTTTTGAAAGGAAAATACATTAGTTGTTTTTTTTTTTTACTTCTTTTTGTTGAAGTTTTTACGTGGAAGTAGATCAAAAGTTTGATTCATGAATCAAGTCTAGGTTCCCGAGTATAAATAAAAGTCTTAAAAATTGAATTAGTACTATGTTGATTTAAACAAGAAAAAAAATATTGTTTGAATGATTCAAAATTCTAATTCTAATAAAAGTGTTCTTGGTGAACTTCATGGACTCTTCCTTGAAATTTTAAAATTATTGAATATTTTTAAAGGGTATTTCTTTTGAAGAAAAATTTCAATAACCCTAGCAGTGCACTTTTCACTATATCACGTCATGTTATATGAATAACTAATTAAAATTAATCATATTAAACATATATAGTATAATTAAAAGACACGCCATACATCAAACTCTGTGGAGTATTTTCATTTTAGGAAAAAGAAAGAAAGAAATCTGTAGATCAGAGATACAATTGATCAACAACTAACAAAATCTTCTTCCTTTTAAGTAAAGTTTTGAAAATACTAATAGTTACAAAAGAAGATCACAGATAGATAGTCATTGGCTAGTTTGATGTTTGGCTTTAAATATTAGAGAATAACGAAGCGAAACAATCGCTAGTAATAGAAGATAGATTAATCGAATTGACGATAAATAAATTATTTCAAATGAACGAATAACTGACGGTATAACTGAAAAGTTAACTGTCAATGGTATATTAATAATTAAAACTGACGGTAGGCGGAATTTTAACGAATACATCAAACTATATGGGGAATTTTAGCCATAAATAAAACTAGAGAGGAAATTTAACGAATATATCAAACTATAGGGGTATTTAATAATATCCCTTATTTTTATATAGATACTGATAATATTTTATTTATGAATAGAATATGATAAATAAGATAGAAAATAGTTTTTATTGTCTTACAAAAAAATAATAATTTATGGTTCAACAATAGTAGTGAAAATGATGACATAAACTCTACGTAATATAGACAATTTTTTTTAAAGCTATTTATTATAAGTAATAGATTAAAAAAAATTGTATTATGTAAAGGGTAATTATTAATTTGGTCCCTAACTTTTAGAAAATAATTAATTTTTTAACGCATTTTCGTTTATTAGTACTCTTGGGCCCTTGGTTTTCATAAATGTATCAATTTAGCCCATTTGACCAATTTTTTAAGAATCAAATTAACTGAAAATGTTAAAAAGACAGTTTTATCTTTACAAATACAGTTTTGCCCTTGAATCTATTTAAATGAGTTAAAATTATAATTTTATCCTCGAATATTTAAAAAATATTATTACTAATTAAAATAGTAATATTGTCATTTTATATTAATATTTTAAAAATAAAAATTTTAAAAAATTTTAAAAAATTAAATGGATCTCCCATTTTAAAAATATAATTTAAAATTTTTTAAAAAAATTTTAAAAATATAATTTTAATTTTAAAAAATTAATATAAATGATCATATTACCTTTCTAATTATTAATAATATTTATAAAAATTTTAGGGTAAAATTATAATTTTAACTAATTTAAATAGAGTCAAGGGCAAAACTGTCTTTTTAATATTTTCAGTTAGTTTGACTATTAAAAAATTGGTCCAAGTGGCTAAATTGATACATTTATGAAAACTTAGGGCGCAGAAGTAGTAATAAACAAAACTATTTTAAAAAATTGATGATTCCCCAAAAGTTAAAGACAAAATTGATAATTGCCCCATGTAAAATTATAATAAATTGAAAATATGTTATCTTTGAGAGAATATTTTTGAAAGAAAATATTTTAAATATAATTCAATTATTTGATTAAATGATTTTTTACCTTTTATTTTCAGTTAATTTTTAGTATTTTTAAGTTATTCGACCACTTAAAAAGAAAAACAAACGATCTCTAAGTTAAAACTATTGGACCTAAAAACTTAAGCTAATAAATAAAGCCTCAACTATAGTATTTAATACATAGGTTAATAGATTAACATAAATAATAGTTTATAAATTTAATATTTAACTGCACAAACTTACACGACTGAAAATCGATCCCTTACACGTTCACTTATAACTTAAGTAGTTAGTGCACCTTCCTTTCACCTCAGTACTGAGGTTCAAGTTCCACCGTGCGCATTTACTAATATATGTTAGTAATTTTTTCCACTTATTGTGGGAATAGATGTCTCCTATTATATTTGAATAGATATCCGAATCACGTATTTAATAATTTATTTCAATAGGTCCCAACAAACTTATTATGAATACCCTTAAAACGAGAATGTAGCGAAAGTCCATTCAATGTTCCAAACTGAACCGTGCATGCAATTGCAGTTGCAGTTGCCATACTTCAGTCAACGAGATATCCATTAAGTTCCAACCTCTGAAACTACATGTAAAATACAAATAGACTTTGAAAACTCTCTTTCTACAACATGCTTGCAATTCCGCGGTTTCTGTTGTTAGAGTAAAAAGTTTTGGTCCCCATGCATTCCCATGCATTGTTTCTCTCTATCGTGGGGACGACGACAGACTATATACAATATTGGTGCAAAAACAGACTGCAATAAAAAAAAAAAAAAAAAAAAAAAAAGACCCAACAAAACACGTGAATTTCGAAATCTTATAGCGTGACTTTTAGCAAAATATAAACATATCATATCATATCATTTAAATTTTAGGTTTCAGATCCCATTCAGTTTTTAATAAAATTCAGGATCGTTCAGTGTTCATATAAAAAAACAAACAACCCCTTAATATTAGAGTCAGAAGATCTCGAGTTCAAACCTTTCCTCTCTTTATCTACATTACTTATTTATTGTACACGTTACACATTGGAGGTCATGTAACATGTGTCCCGCATTCGCCATGTGAAGTTATACAAGGAATCAAAGAGAGAATTTCTGGAAAATAATTTTCTTCATTATATTGATAATAGAAGCTGAGGTAACTATGAGACAAAATGAACTGCCAATGCTGAGGTAGCTGAATCAGCTGCTGACATGGCAAATTATATTGCTGATGAGTATGAATCTGATACTTGAGCTGATGATATGTACGAAAAGAAATTGATGATACTTGAGCTGATGATTATCACTCTTGTTTTTCTGTTGCGTGCATTTCAATTTAATTGTCTTGTAAAGCATTAATTGTCTCATTGAAAATTTAGCTTTTTGGTGCGCGGCTTGTTAATTACCAAACAAAAACCAAAAATATCATGGAAAGTACATACAAGAGTCAATCTTTAATTGATGAAAAAAAAAAAACTTAATTAAGACTATATATTGACTTCAAAAATTAAAATTAAGACTATATAGACGAAATTGTAGTTGATATTACTCAAAATATTACTGTGTAGACAATGTACAGACAATAAATTATTTAAAGACAATCTTGGTCTTAAAAACTAAATATATTTTAATTTTGTCCTAACTAATCCCACTGTAGCATCATCTTAGAAGAATTTTTCTTTTCCTCTCGTTCCTTCTCTGAAGTAACAAGAGCGTGAAAGCAGCCTTCCTTCGGGTAGATCCTTCTTCTCTGTGAAGACAGCTTTTATCTAAGAATCCATTACTTCTCCTTGCTCTTCCTTTGTTCTTACTGATCAGAGGCAACTTGGCTGGTATGGGGACTTAGATTTTTCTTCCTCGATCTCCCCTTCCCTCCCTCTCATGTGTGGGTTGTGCTCGGGGCAGAGTTGGGGTGCTTTCGAGCTGCTGGTGCCTCCTTCGATCAGCTGTCTGAAGCTTTTGGAGCTGTTGGTGTGCGCAGAGCGGGCTTGTGATCTGTCACCGGGGGGATCGGATCGGGGTCTTCTTTCTCGATCTACGTCTAGCAGTGAGCGGTGGTACTGGAGTCTTCGGATCGGGTGGTTTGGAGCTGCTGTGGTGTTCGATCTTAGCGCTGCAGCGATCACGTTTGATTGCAGTGGGGTGGAGCGGTCTCTCAGCGAACTGGTGGAGCTTTGCGGGCTGTGGTGGAGGGGGCCTAAACCAGGGCCTAGTTAGACCGATCTGGGCAGGACGGGGTCTGGGGGTTCTTGAGGTGCTGCGGCCTTGTTTGTGTGAGGGAATAGTTGCCTTGTTTGTGTCTGGGTTGAGTTGATTTAATTGTTGTGGTAGCTTGGTTTTGTGGGGTTTGTTGTAGGTGCTGCTTGTCATGATGTTGGAGTATTGATATTTTACTCAGATCTAATTTTTATTTGGGTGTTTTTGGTGGCTTTGTTCGGGTACTGGTGCTTTAACAGAGTAGATTGAAATTGGGCAGTGCGGATCTGGGCAGGTTATAGGTGATGCAGTTGGACTGGGTTCAGTTGCATTTTTGTTTATGATTCATTCAGATTGGGCAGTCAAAATTGGCAGTCTGTGATTTCTCAGGTTCTGGGGTTTTTTTTGGCTCTGTTGTGGGAGCCACTCTGTGGATCTGAGTTTGTGTATTGAGTAGGTGCAGTTCTGGTAGTGGAGGCCAGTGGTGTTGTAGCTGCAGAAGTACTTATAATTGCTACAGATGAAATTTTGAGGCTTTCGAGGCCCTGTCCTTATCAGAGGAGGATGGCCCAGTCTTAGACATAGCAGGGGATGTTCAAGCTGATGGCATTAGAAGCGTTGAGCACTGCTTGGTAGGGAAGATCCTTTCTCGTAGAAAGGTGAACCGAGAGGCCTTCCGTGGAACTATTGAACAAATCTGGGGTACTGTGGGCCGAATAGAAATTGAAATGGTAGGTGATAATGTGTTTGTCTTCCATTTCCAATCCCTTGAGGATAAAGCGATGGTCTGGTCCAGGGGTCCCTGGCATTTCGACAAAAATCTTATTGTTCTCGAGAAACCGGTGGGGCCTGGTGCAATTTCTCAACTTCGATTCCAATTCTCGGAATTCTGGATTCACATTTACAATATTCCTCTGGCGTGTATGAATTGTAAAGTGGCAAGATTAATTGCAGAGGAAGTTGGTACCATTGTTGAGTTCCCGATGGACTCGAAAGATTTGTGGGGTAAATTTTTGAGAATTAAAGTTAGAATTGACATTACTAAACCTTTGAAAAGGGGTATCCGGATGAGGTTGGAGAATTTTGAGACTTTGATTACGGCTTTGATCAAATATGAGAGACTTCTAGATTTTTGCTATGGTTGTGGGTATATCGGTCATTCTGTCAGGGAGTGTCATAACAGTGAGGTGAGGAAGAGTATTATGGAGGGGGTTGAGCCAAAATTTGGGGTGTGGCTTAGAGCATCTCCTCTAAATCGTTCAAAGTCTAGGCAACGGGGAGAGGAGACATCAGCAGCAAAACCGAAGGCCCATGAAGACATTGAGAATGTTGTCGGAGCAGGTGCAGAGGGTGCCAGAAGAATTGTTGTTTCTGTTCCAACATCTTCTGACAAACGTGAAGGTAAATCTAATCGGGATATTGAGGCCTCCTCATCAGCCCTGAATAGTGTAGTGAGACAGAAGGGTGGTATTTTGATTCAGGATATCCAGCCGGTAGATCACCCATCTAGGGAGGTCCTTGCAGTTGCACCGACTGAAGATGGTCACTCAGAGGCGTTGGCAAGAATGGATGAGGAAATAGTGGGGTCAAATTTATGTGATGAAGGAGATGTAGTTATATTTGGGTCTTCTCTTGGTAAGCCTACCTCTAAGAAATGGAAAAGACTAATTCGGGGGAGTCCTTTACAGAGGCTTATTCCAGGCTGTCCAAGCCCAATCCAGAAGATGTTACTAGCTAGGCATTATGCCAGGAGGGGTCAAAAGCCAGTTAAGAGATCCCTTAATCAGAAGTTTTCTGGTATTTACACTGGTATACCCCCTTCTGAAGCGATTGTTATAGATCATGGTGGGAAGCGTAAAGGTGTTGAAGTTGCTGGAGAGAACCTGGCTGGGAAGAAACAGAAACTGCTAGAGACTGATTTATCGGCGGAGTCTGCGGAGCAGGCCCGCCGGGGGCCATGAGTATTATTTGTTGGAATGTTCGAGGATTGGGGAGTCCTCAGGCGTTCTTGGCGCTCCGGAAGGTTATCCGGAAACAATCCCCTAATCTAGTTTTCCTTTCTGAAACTAGGTTAAAAGGTGAGTGGGCGGCAAAGATTAAGACTCAGTTGGGTTTTTCTGGGGGTTTGCATGTGGATTGTATGGGCAAGAGTGGAGGACTGATGTTACTGTGGAACGATGTGTGGGATATTTCAGTATTGTCCTTCTCCAGGGGTTATATTGATGTGGTGATTAAAATGGAGAATAACCTCAAATGGAGGTTCACTGGGTTCTATGGGTGTCCTGTCCCTAACCATAGAACCGATTCGTGGGAGCTCCTTCGACGTCTAAAGGCAGTCAACAGACTTCCTTGGTTGTGTGGCCGTGACTTCAACGAACTCCTTCATATGGAGGAGAAGTTTGGCGGGAATGAAAGAACTGGTCCGGGTATATTTAATTTTCGTAGTATTGTTGAGTTGTGTGATTTTGTTGATTTGGGTTTTTCAGCGCCTTTATTTACCTGGAATAATAAAAGAGGGGGGTGCTAGAAATGTTCAAGAACGATTGGATCGCTTTTTTGCTACCAGTCATTGGGTTAATTTGTTTTCGGGGATTAAAGTTGAGCATTTAGGTTTTATGTTTTCTGATCAAATCGGCCAAGTTTGTGCATGGTGGTCTCAACATTAGTGGCGATAGAGATCGGAAGTTCAAATTTGAGCCTTTTTGGCTTAAAGATGAAGAGTGCTATTCTATGATTTGCTCGGCCTGGGGAGGGTTTGACAGTGATACTTCTGGTAGAGGCTTAAAAGATAAGCTGGTTGTGTGTGCTGATCGGCTGGAAAACTGGAGTAAAGTCAAGTTCGGATCTTTGAGGAAAGCCATTGATAGGAAAAGATGTGAGCTCAATCTTCTCTATGATAGGCAGCAATCTGAACAGGTTCTTAATAATATCAAGCTTAGGGAACGAGAATTGGAAAGCCTCCTCTCCAAGGAGGAATTATATTGGAAACAGCGGTCGAGGGTTGATTGGCTACTCGCAGGGGACAAGAACTCTAAATTTTTTCACAGAAGAGCGACGGCCAGAAAGAAGAAGAATATGATTAGCTCACTGGTGGATGGTAGAGGGATCCGTAGGGAATCCGAGCAGGGTATGTCTAGTGTGGTTTTGGATTATTTCTTAGATTTGTTCAAGTCTATCCAGCCATCATCCTCCGATTTCTCTGCTGCCTCCTCCTTTCTTGAGCGTAAAGTTGATGCCCATATGGCAGGCAGACTTGGAGAGGCTTTCACCCGAACAGAGGTGCGTGCTGCAGTTTTTGAAATGGGTCCAAATAAGGCCCCTGGCCCCGATGGATTGTAGCACCCCCCGACCCGATCCGGCCGGACCGACCTGGGGCGCGCTACTCGGACTTTCAAACTTTCGAAAATTCATTTTGTAAACAGAAAACCATATAAATTATAGTTTAAAAATCGTTTTTGAGTGAGCCCATTCAATACAAACTTTTTACGAAAATTCGGCAGAGTGCCGTTTGTTTTTCGGATTTTCCAAAACCTGTTTTTACACAAATCAAATCACATTACATTTTCACAAACACTTCTATAACAATGTCAATCAGTTGCGCACTCTGCCGTTTAGTGCGACTTTCACAAATAGTTTATAAAATAATAACAAATCAGACTTTACTATTTACATTTAAATAATAAAAGACAGTAATCATAAAATAATTAATTACAAAACGTTTTACAAAACATATTTACAAATTCCCTGTATATGCGTGCTTCCAGATTATATATACACATAACAAAAATATAGCTACCCAACTGTACAATCTCTGTGACTCGGTCTGCAACTCTTCCTTCAGTCCTTAGCTTCCTCCGGATTCCTGGTACCTACGCGTTAGAAACAAAACTAACGCGCTAAGCATATAGCTTAGTGGGTGTACTATAAACTCAATTAAATAAATCACAATATAAATATCTATTAAGAATAAATAAACCACAATATATATTCCATTCCATTTCAAAACGATTAAATTTCAAAATTCAATTCATTAAACAATTTCAATCACTTTAATTTCAATACTGCAATCAATATACAAATGCTATCAATAAAATCGTTCGGTTCACTTTTCAATTCCAATCAATTCTGGCCCGCTAGAATACTAAACATATACGGACTGGAATATGGGTCAAGCTCCCAACCCCCAGAACGAATTCTGAGGAGGTACGTGTCTCCCAACTCTAGGACCGTGGGTACGGAACCTAGAGAGGTACATAGCTCCCTATCCTAGGAACGAATCCTTGGGAAGGTACATTAACTCCCAACCCCCAGGACGAATCCTGAGGAGGTACGTATCTCCCAGCCTCTGGACGAATCCAAGAGGAGGTACATCAGTATCATCAATATCAATCAATCAGTATCGGTGCAGTACTGCTCAGTAAAAACCCAGCTGGTATACCAACCTCCTATATCCATTTCTATGTCTACGTATCCTAGGGCCGTTTCGATAAACGATTTTCACAATAAATGTCGCAATAGTTACTCAATATCAATAATCACTCAATAATCATATAAATCACGTAATAAACTTCAAGAAATATGAACAATAACCATATAAAAGTCTAAAATCAACTCTATAAAACGAAATCGAATTAGTCGAAACGCAATCAGTGTATCAAGCATCAATTTCACATATAGAATAAACACTTTTTATACAAAAATCGAAAAAGAAAATTTTCAACGAAATCGAAACGAAAGTGAAAACGAAATCGAAATACGATCTATCACAAAATCATTCCAGAATCAACAATAAAGACATCAAACATCGATTTTTCATCTACTATAACAATTTTCATACTAATAATCGAAAACGAAAATCTTCCAACGAAATCAAAAACGAAAACGAAAACGAACACAAAAACGATAACGCAACCGAAAACAAACGTACACCAACCTCGGTACCGTTTTTCGTTCGACCAACCGCGGTTCCACGATTTCTTTTTCCTTTCCTTTCCTTTTTTCTTCACCTACACCTTTCTTTCTCTTCTCTTTCCTTCTTCTTTTCTTTCTTCTTCTTCTCTCTTCTTCTTCTTCTTTTTCTTCTCTCTTTTCTCTCCTTTTTTTCTCTTTTTCTCGGCTCTTTCTCTCTCTTTTTCTTCTGTTCTGTTTTCTCGCTTCTGCGAGAAACTTCTTCTTTTTTTTATATTTTTTTTGCTATCGCGATCGCCGTCGCGACCTGTGGTCGCGGCACCAGGTCGCGATGCTCACTGGAATGCGCGCACCGCCTTCCTCGCGAGCGCGCCTTGGTCGCGCGAGTGGTCGCGCTGCTCTCTGCCCGTTCTTGACACTTTTATCGCGAGCAGTCCATCGCGATCTGTTGTCGCGGTGGCTGGTCGCGATGCTCACTGCCAGGTTTTGCCATTTTCATCGCGAGCAAGCCATCGCGACCTGTGGTCGCGGTACTCACTGCCAGATTTTGCGTTTTTCACCGCGAGCGAGCCATCGCGACCTGTGGTCGCGGTGACCAGGTCGCGATGCTCTCTGGTCCAGTTTTTCAATTTTTCATTTTTCACTATTCAATCCGGTCCGCTGGAAATCATAAAATAGTAAAAATTACATTTAATTACATTTACACCCCCTCAAATAGTAAAAATTTATTTTCACATATTTCACATATATCAAAAATTCATTACCCGCAATCCGGGATGTTACATGGCTTCCATGCTCTCTTCTTTCAGAAATTTTGGAATATGGTTGGAGAGGATGTTTCTAGTGTATGTCTTAATGTTCTTAATGGTGGATGCTCAATCAAGGAGTTCAATGCCACTAATGTTGTCCTGATCCCTAAGGTTAAAAACCCGGAGCGTATGATCGATTTTAGGCCCATCAGCCTTTGCAGTGTTATTTATAAGACTGTTTCCAAAGTTATGGCAAATAGGTTGAAAGAAATTCTGCCCCACATTATATCTTCGGAGCAAAGTGCTTTTGTACCAGGGCGGTTAATTTTTGATAACATTATGGTTGCTTTTGAGCTTCTCCATTCTATCAAGAAACAGAAAAAGGGCAAAAGAGGGTATGCAGCTATCAAACTGGACATGAGTAAGGCTTACGACCGTGTGGAGTGGGGCTTTCTGGAGCTTATTATGGAGAAACTAGGGTTTCCTAATCAGTTTAGAGCCCTTGTTATGGATTGTGTGTCGACCTCCAAACTTTCCTTCTTGATAAATAGGAAGTCTGTGGGGGAAGTCACTCCGTAAAGAGGGTTAAGACAGGGATGCCCTTTATCTCCTTATCTCTTCCTTCTCTGTGCAGAAGTTTTATCTTCTTTTATCAAAGGCAACGAATCTAATGGGCAATCTCTGGGCATGCGATGTTGTCGCGGGAGCCCACTAGTGAGTCATTTGTTTTTTGCAGATGACAGTATTGTTTTTTGCAGGGCTTCAGTTCAGAATTGTGAGAAGTTGAAACAGATCCTAAATGTCTATGAGAAAGCCTCTGGCCAGCGGATTAATTTGTAAAAGTCCAACATCACCTTTAGTCCAAATGTGGAAGATGTCTGCAGTGCTAGTATCTTGAATTGTCTGGGTCTAGTTAATGCCCAAGCCCATAACAAATATCTGGGCCTTCCAGCCATGGTGGGGAAAAATAAAAGGAAAACCTTCAGTGACATTAAGGAGAGGGTATGGCGTAAGATCAGAGGGTGGAAGGGCAATCTCTTCTCGATGGGCGGGAAAGAAGTTCTTATCAAAGCAGTGGCGCAAGCTATCCCTACCTTCACAATGAGTATTTTCCAGTTGCCTTCTGCTCTGTGTAATGAGCTGTGCTCTATGATTATGGGCTTTTGGTGGGGTGCCTCAGATGGTAATAAGAAAATTTGCTGGGTCTCTAGAGACAAGTTGTGCTCTCCGAAAATTTGTAGGGGGCTTGGGTTTAAAGATTTATCTCTTTTTAACCAAGCGCTTCTGGGCAAGCAGGCTTGGAGAATTGTTATGAATAAAGACTCGTTGGTTTCTAGAGTTCTTAAGGCAAAGTATTTCAGGCAGGAGGATTTCTTATCTGTCTCGCTGAAACAGGGGAGTTCTCATCTCTGGAGGAGTTTGGTTTGGGGCAGGAGTCTTCTTATTAAAGGCCTTCGTTGGAGGGTAGGTAATGGTAAGAATATCAGTGCTTTTCAGGACCCTTGGATACCAAGGGAGTCCACTTTCAGACCCTTCTCGAATGCCCCTGTGGATGATCTCATGGTCGCATCTCTCATTTCCCCTTCGTCCCATTCTTGGGATTTGGCTAAGCTTGATCAGGTCTTTGTGGCAGCGGATAGGGATTCTATTCTGGAAATTCCTCTGAGTTTTGGTGATTATAATGATTCCTTAATCTGGCATTTTGATAAGAATAGGGAGTATTCTGTGAAGAGTGGGTATAGAGTTGCAGCGCAGGAAAAACTCTCCCTCAAAGGTTCTTCCTCTTGTCCGGATTCGAAATGGTGGCTTGCACTTTGGAATCTCAACATTCCCCCCAAAATTAAAATTTTCATTTGGAGAGTTTGCCTCAACGCCATTCCGTCTCTTTGTAATCTTTGCTCTAGGAAGATTGTGGTTGACCCGTGTTGTTCTAGATGCGGTGATGCTCCCGAGAGTTCAGCCCATGCTCTTTTTTGGTGCAGCTCCGTGCGCCCTATTTGGGAGTCCACTGTTTTCTGGGACATTCTCAATTTGCAGTGCCATATTTCTTGTTTTGATTTGATATTGTGGGTTTTTGTTAGGGCTAAGATAGCAGAGCTCGAGGAGTTCTGCATGATCCTGTGGGGGGTTTGGTCTGATAGGAATGCTGTCTGTCATTCTAAATCCCCCAGGGTTAGTGCTGATTTGGTTTCTTGGTCTCTCTCTTTGCTTCGTGAATTTCAGGGTAACCAGAAGGTCTTTGGCTCTCCTCTCCAGCCCCCCAGGCAGCCTCGCTCTTCTCCGTGGTCGCCTCCTCCCGCAGGCTCCCTGAAGTTGAATACCGATGCAGCAGTAAAGCCTGGTTGTTCTGTGATGGGTTCTGGTGCAGTGGTGCGTGATTCTCAGGGCAAGGTTGTTGCAGCTTCTGCCAAGCCCCTCTTGGGGTTTTTTCCTGCTGAGCTTGGCGAGCTGCTGGCGTTGCGAGAGGGGTTGCTGCTGGCGAAGGAGTTCAACCTGATTATTGAGTGGGTTGAGTTAGATGCTGTCACTGTTGTGGCTAGGGTGCTTAACTCTCTTCCTAATTCTGTTATGGACCCGATTTTTTCTGATGTTAAGGCTCTATTTAGGGCTGTGGGAGTTTCCAACTGTCATGTCATTCCTCGTTCAGGGAATGGAATGGCACACTCTCTTGCTTCCCTAGCCTTTTCCTCTAAGGAGGAGTTTTGTTGGTTCAATCCCGAACCAAACTTTCTTGTTGGTCTTCTGTAATAGAAGTTTTTTAAAATAAAAAAAAAAAAAAAAAAAACTAATCCCACTGTACATGCTTTCCACACGTTTTTCATTAAATTAAATTAAATACATATCCCAAATTGTGGGAGAAGAATTTTAATCAAACCCAATGTAGCGTGTCTCATCTAATTATATTATAACATGTGGTATGCTCATACTACATGAGATGACATTATTGAAATAATTATAAGTGTTTTTTTTTTTTTTATCTTGAGAATTACATCACCACAATGACATAATTAAATTTCCTACAATGATGTAATGCAAAGGTGATGAACCGCATCGTACCAAGAAACTAATAGTTACAAAAGAAGATCGCAGATAGATAGTCATTGGCTAGTTTGATGTTTGGCTTTAAATATTAGAGAATAACGAAGCGAAACAATCACTAGTAATAGAAGATAGATCAATCGAATTGACGATAAATAAATTATTTCAAATGAACGTTTTTATTCATAATAGTAAAAAATAACAATAACATTTTGGATTGTTGACATATTCCAAATCTACTTAAACAAAGATAAATCATACTAAAAATGAAAATTCTTATTAAAAATTATTAAGATTTGAAAATACTGTTAAAAAAAACACAAAAATGAAGGCCGAAATAATTAAATTTGGATAGACGGTTGCAAATAGTGAGGATTCTGCTATGATACCATACTATTTCTCATGAGTTCTAAAATAATATTGCATTAGAATAATTAACAATTGTTGTATTTTTTTGTTATCTTTTTTCACAAAAAATTAAAGTCATTTGCACGAATATATAGTCTGTCGTCCCCATGCCACGACATAAAGAAAACAATGCATGGGACCAAAAATCTTATTCTAACACCAAAAAAAACATGCGGAATTACATATTGTAGAAATAGAATTTTCTAAGTCTATTAATTTGTATGTAATTTACAATGAAGTTCCACATTTTGTAACTCAATGGAAATCGATTAGCAGGTTGACTGAATTCTACGAACTGTAGATACATGTATTATTCATTTTGAAACATTGAATGAACTTTTGCTACAATCTCCTTCCCAAGGGAACCATATTCACACGTTATCAGTTTGTACAGTTAAATTTATATAATACGTCTATATATATTTAACGTTAATATGTGAAGTTGAGCCACATTAAATTTGTATGTATACGTATGTAACTTAATACATAATGTATGATCACGAGATCATTACCGTGATTTTTGTTGCATGCATTTTAGTTTTTCTAAAAAAATTCACACACAATTAGAACTTGCATCCATACTAATTAGGTTTAACATCAAACTTGATATATATCATAAAAACGTAAAATTTATCCATTAGTCCATATTTAATTACAAAGAACTTATAAAAGTTGAACGCTCTATATATGAAGTAGTTACACAATATGTTTTGTGTAATTTTGTGTGAAACTTGCAATTAAAATTCTAAGATCATAATGTAGTATTGTAAAGTCTGAATAAGTATTGTTACTTTTAACCGCTCAATGTGGTTCGGTGGTAAAGACGTTCATTCAGTCTGACAATGTCTCAGGTTCGAGTCGCCACCATCGCAAGTGGTATGTTAAAAAAAAAAAAGTATTGTTACTTTTAGAACTGTAGTATTAATTTAATTAAACTCTTGTATTTTTAGGATTTATGGAAGAGAAAGAAAAAAACGGAGCCGTTTTGAGTATATATTTTGTAAACATTGTTTGATAGACGATAGTAGAGCCTTCGTGGACGTAAGGATCACATTGATCGCCGAACTACTTAAAAATTTTGTGTCTCCTTTATTGTTTTCCATGCTTTTATTTGTGTGTTTGATTTATTATTGTTTGAGTTTATATATATTCCGTAACACATAACTATAAGGTAACCACTATTTTTAAGAGTTTAAATTATTAGGTAACGAGTTAACTGTATATATTGTTTAAGATATACTAATATTAATTGTATCACGGCTATGAAACTTTGATACCATATTAAATAACTACTACACTCAGATTTCAAATTCTAGTGGGATTAGCAAAATTAAGTGTTGAATCTTCTCATAGGTTTGAATCTGATTAAATGGAACAAAAAAATATGGTTTTTAATTATAATAATAAATATAATTATATTGGCAAGATAATGAACCTGATAACTACATAGAAATTAAATTGTAATTGACAAATTATGTTTAGCAATTAAATTGAATATGATAACTATATCGAAAAATAGACAACAAAAAGTCAAAATTATATCCAAAAAGACTGAGACTGGATAAGGTCATAGCAAGTCCAAAATGAAAATTTCAAGAATTTTTTTTTCCTTTCACACACTCTATCCCCATTTTGAAGTTAGATAATGTACAATTTTTAAATTTTGAATCTCGTGGTTACACTTTTTAATTTGCTAGGTAAGTACCGAAAAATTTGAATGGAACAAATACACTATATTATCTGTACATTTTACTTTACTATGAAGGTTCTGAAAAATCTCATATGTTACTACTCACTATGGGTGGATAATTCTTTGGTGCAGTTAGTGGTTAAAATTAGACCAATTTCAATCCAATCTTGTATGTGGTGGCTAAACGGGTTTTGAGAAATTCAATCTCACGTAGCTTTAAAATCCCAACACATTTGCTGGAACTAAAGTTGTCTCTTCCTTTTGCTTTTTTTTTATTTTTTATCATATTTTATCAAATTATATATATAATTTAATTTATTTAAAAATTAATTTAATATATTGTATTCTAACATTAAAAAAATAATATTTCTCAATATTAATTTTAAAATTAATTTTTAAGTTATAATTAATTTTTTAAAAAACAAGTTTAAATATTTTATTTTATTTCAAAATTAATTTAATTAAATATTATTCTGACCAATCCCATACAATATTATTTAAAATAAAAATATAATTATTTTTCGTCCAATCCCAAACAATACTGTTTCTGGTATAATCCTGTACCAAACATAATACTATTTCTAGTCCAATCTTATACCAAACATATGACAATAATAATTTTAGTTATACTTAATCTAATCAAATTCAATAATAACTAAAAAGGCGCCCCAAACACACCTTATAGTCCAAATTTCTTATTTATTTCTTTAAATTTTATTTTACTTTTATAATATTATCGTAATTTTATTTCAATTTTATCGTAGCTTAGAGTTACCCATTTTTATTTTTTTAACATTATTTTAATTTCCAAATTATTTTTAAATTAAAAAAAATTGGTCGGTTTCGGAACCTGAACCGGCTTGGAACCGCCGATTCTAGGAACCGGAACAGACGGTTCCTCGTCGGTTCCAGAATCGAAATCGGAACTGGTACCCTCTGGTTCCTCCGATTCTATAACCGAAACTGCCGATTTCGAAACCATGGCCAACCCTAATCTGGACTAGCGGAACAAGCAAGGCAATAAATGAGACTGTTGGGATTGATCATGTCCAATCCCAATTTGTCCCAAACACAAGGTTAGACTAATTTTAGTTCAATTTTATCCTTTCCGGGGTGTCAAATGTGCCCCTAAAGGTAACAAGGCTTCATGGGAATTAACTGCAATAAATTTAAAATTGTTATAATCATATTATTTTACGGAAAGGCAGGTCCGATTAGTCCTTCTCCAATTAGCATCTCTTTGAAAAATTCGATCCAATTTATCATAATCGGTTAGTTAACATGTTGGTTAACTGTATTCTGAAACATGGAAAAAAATCATTGGCTTATCAAATTATCTATCGAGCCTTGAAAAAGATTCAACAAAAGATAGAAAAAAAATCCACTATCTGTTTTACATCAAGTAATACGTGGAGTAACTCCCGATATAGCAGTAAAGACAAGACGTGTAGGCGAGTCGACTCATCAAGTTCCTATTGAAATAGGATCCGCACAATTTTCATTAATAACAAAAATTTAATTTTCCAACTTCGATATTTACTACATTTATTTTTCCGAATACAACAAAATGCAATTTTATTTGTTTGCCACACGACATAAACAGATGTACCGACTTGGAGAGTCTCTTAATTAATTAAATTTTAACAAATATAAAATTCTCCCACTTGTATTTAACTGATTAAAGTATAAATATGTATTAATTTTAATTAATTATAATGATTTATATGTATAATTGGTGCATTGGGTGCCAGTTGGAATCTTAGTAGAAGCGGAAACATAAAATGATTATTCATTTTTCATGGGATCGTGCGGTGCCGGTGCTATGAAAATAAAAAAAAATTTAGTACGATTATAAATAAGGATACTCTTTTATTCCAAAGTGTTTATATTTTTTTTTTTGTTAGTGTTTTATGGTGATTTACAAAAATTTCTAAAGAGTATATTTAATTTAGACTTTCAAAATATTTTTATAAAATTAAAAAATTTCAGTATATTCAATAATATTTTTTGAAGAGTATGTAAAAATCATGATTTATTGAATATAAACTTTTACAGATATTAAAAAAAATCTATAAAAGTTATGATGTATTTAATTTAGACTTTTCAATATTCAATAAAAGTCGTGAGTTATTCAAAACGTCAATAATTTTTTCAGACTTTTAAAATTGCTAGACTGTGTAGATAATATCTTATAAAAATGTTCACAATTTCTCTCCCACTCATCTCAAAGACTTTTGAAAATTTTTTGAAAAATAATTCAAAAAAAATTAGTAATCATCCTATAACCTATTATACGGATGAAAAAGAATTTAAAAGTTAATAAATATTACTGACAAGATATAAATAAAAAATATATATTATAATCAAGAAAAGAAAGTGCGTAAAAAAAAATAGACTGAATCTGAATATACACTATCTTTCTTCTATTTATGACTTCAAGATTATAGAATTTGTCTATATATATATATATATACACTTTAAATCTAAAATGCATTATTTATAGACGACTGAAAGATTAGGTCAAATATTATATATATAAAGATTCGCCCTATAAACAACTTAAATAATTTAATAAATTATCAATGAAACAACTTAGATATATAGAAATTTTTTATTTTTTATTTTTTTAAAAGTAGACATAACAATCCAATGACAACGACTTTTTCGACAACAATGATGATAAAATGGCCACCGAAGGTACGAGTGAAGATGGATCATGATCAGATAAAAAAACTGTATAGGTTTTGATTCCTCCTAAATGATACGTATGCAGCTTAATTGATGTAAAATTAAGTACAAATCTAAATTTCTTATTTATTTTTTAAAATTTTATTTTACTTTTATAATACTATCGTAATTTTATTTAAATTTTATCGTAGTTTAGGGTTATTAACTTTTAATTTTTTTTAGATTATTTTAATTTTCAATTAATTTTTTAATTTTTTTTTTAAAAAAAAAAAATTGAATCCGGAACCGGCATGGAACCGCCATTTCCGAACTAGAATCTTTTAACCAAGGTTTCGGTTCCCTGAACCGACGGTTTCGGAACCTTGACCAACCCTAACGGAAATAGATATCCGAGTCGCGCATGTAGTAATTAATCTCAGGCTCTCACTAGGTCCGACAGATTTTTAAATTGAAATTGTATAATTAATAAAAAAAAACTTAATAAAACTTCTAAAATTATACAAAATAAAATAATGTGTATGCATTGTCTTGGGTACAACAATTGAATAGGATCATGTGGCAATGAGTTTGCAAGATATTGGGTACAATAATTGAATAGGGTCATGTGGCAATGTGTTTGCGATATCTTTTTGATAAGTTTAAATAAAATTTATTATTAAAACTCTGAAATTAAATGATTTTTTAAGTTTCTTAAGATCAAATACTTTCATTATATCCTAAAATTTACACACGACATGAGTATCATTTCTTGGTTGTATTTCTATTTTCTTTTTGCTATTTCTTCCTTCTCTCCTATGTGACTTTCAAGCCACATTCTACTTTAACTTCAAAGACTTTATATATGCAATCGATAAGTGAATTTTGTGGCTCCAAATGATTGGTTAAAAACGAAAATATGAGCTTGTCAAGAAACAATTGATAGACTGATGAATGCAAGAAATATGAAATCATATACACTCTTTGCCGTAGACACAATTTTCATTTCATATATCATCGACTCTTAATCGAATCAAAACCTAAAATGTAGCTATACAGAGAAACTCCCTAATATATTTGCCATCAACTGTTGCTATATATGAACAATTGTAATCCTGATATACTTTGAATGGTTTTTGTAATGTTGATGATGTTTAGGCAACCTGCAGATTACATGGTTTCATATCTCTTGGTCGCACATAGGTCAGAAATTGGCCAGGCAGCTCTTCCAGAAGAGCTTGAACAGCAGAAATCCGCCCACCTGTCCAAAACACGACGAAAATTTTAGACCAAATTATATTTTATCAGCGGGTAGAAAAGCCGTTCTGTTTTAGAACTGCTCAAGGATAGTCAAGTGTGCTTAATGAACTCCCTCACGTATCAGACCGATGGGCTTGGCACGTGGACCAAGTCCAAATGCAGATGCAGATTACAGAACAATACAAAAAATATATACATGTGAATGAACTCGAACCTAGGATATATAGGTCAAACCAAACTCTGATACTATGTCAGTAACTACTAAAGGGCCCAACTAATGTTTAACAATGTCCATTGTATTAAAACGCAAAGCCCAAGCAAAGATAGTCAATCTAGGCCAATCCATAATTTGGTCAGGTAAATGGAACTGCCTGGTTTTCTAATTTGGCTTTCCATTATACTAGGTACTATGCTTTTAGTTTCCACATAAATTCACATCAACCCTTTACGGAAAACAATGTCCTACATTCTTCAAGACCTATTTCATGCAGGGACAAAGAGGTGCCATAAGTACTTACTATGAACTTCTCGCATTGGAACAAATTGTACAATGTCTCGAGTAGCTACCCGTCCTGTAGAACTCTCTAATCGACGGCCATTATCAGCATCAAGAATCTGCCATTAAATATGACTTAGTTATGTAAAGAGAAGTATACTGCCAGTAAAATAAAAGTAATAAAGAATATAAAAGGATATACAACGGTGAGTGAAGCTTATGAGAAAAAAGAGTGTACCTCCATTTGAGTAAAATCTGCACCTCCCACTCCAACAATAAGAATTGATAGGGGAAGATCAGATGCCCTTACCAAAGCATCCTTGGTTTCTTGAAGATCCGTGAGAACTCCATCCTAGAGAAGGTTACATATTGATTAATCACCCAAATAGAATGAAGGGAAGAAAACTCTAAACGGAAATTATAATTCTACTTACCGTAATGATGAGCAGGACAAAATACTTGCTTCTGTCATGTGAGAAGGACTGACCAGCAATTTCTGCAGCCATGTTGATCACTGGACCAAACAAAGTGGGTCCTGCCAAAGCAACATTGTGTAGAGCACTAGCATAAGCAGCCATGATGCCATCAATTCCTTCAACCTGATAAACAAGGAAATCAGCTATTTTTGAAAAAATGGAAAAGGCAAAATTCAGATGCCAACAACCACATTTTGGACAGACCCGCTCGTAAGATTTTGAAATAAAAATGTCAATACAGGAGAGTAAGACCACCAGTTAGGGAATCCTCGATAAACCAATTCCTTTATACTGTTTTCAAAAAAAGTGACATAATGTGCAAGATGCCACGGTAACAGTAACCACAAGAAATGAAAAAGCTAGCATGCAATAAATGGAAAACTGAGCAGTTTGTTCAGAACTGGGGAGAGCAAAGTTTAAATGGAATAATGCCAAATCATTTATGGTTAAAGTGTAACTCTTATTTTTGTAAAACTACTTAAGCTCTTAAACATGAAAATAATAATAATAAGAATAAGAAGATGAAGACAATGAAACTCTAACTATTTAGGCACGATGACAAGTCATCCTTGCAGTCAAAGCTGGCAAATACATCCCCAAAAATGGTGAATGACAGTCATATGTTTATTAAAGTTTCTAATTTAATGTAGCATACATCAATCCATCAAATATTCAAATGTATCGCTCACCTAAAGACATATAAACAGTTGTGACACCACCATATTATGGATGTAGCTGAAGTCAATAATGAGCAAATGTCCATATCATTCAGGGATGAGATGGTATCATACAAGAAAACAGGTATATCAATAGTAACAAAATGTCAAGAAAATAGGGTGGTAAATCCAAATCTCAAGACAGATCATCTTTGGCTTTTACCAAGAAGGATCCAATATCCAAGGAAAAAAAAAAGTTACAAAATTTTGTTGTTCAGTAGGTAAAAGTTCTAAAGATATGCCAACCATTTCACAAAACTGAAAACAGATCATAGAAAAAACAAAAACTCTAGTTATTGTACCTCAGAGCCATTTGACATTCCATTTAAGTTAAAACAATGTGATACAGCGCCATTAAATGTTTTTCCTCCAAATCCCCAAGCAGGAAAACGTCTATCAGAATCGTAGAATTGTATGACCTCCCCGACTTCCATTATAGCCTATGAATAATTTAGTCAATAAACTGCCACTTCATTAATCAAAGATCTTTTCTTACAAAATTTTGTAGAAATGAAACAATGCCACAAATATAATAATATGCTCTCAGTTAAGACAATCATAAACCAATGTAAAGATCAATAGCCTTTACCAACGGCCACCATCATTCAAAATTTTAAATTACTAAATTTGCAATTCATGACTTATAAAAGTAAATTCAAACAAGGTTTCGTCGTTCACTTTTGAGTGCATCATGTTAGCATATACAGTTAGTTAGGGGATGAGGGGAATTTTGATATTTTTGTTGTTCTACTCATTCTTTACTTTGTATATATAAAGTTAGAGCAGCCAACCTTTTACTGTGTTTGACAATCTAGTATAATGATGATATTTTTATGCCTTCTCTCTTCATTTTCTACAATATTTCAATTCCATTGACACATGATTGGTAGCACAATCGTTTCGTACCTGCTGGTAAGAATTCAATCTGCCTGAAGGATCAATGTAGTGCAAAGAATCTGGAGTTCGAGGGTTTCCATTTGAAGCTGGATGATCAATTATTGAAAGCATGAAACAGAATCAGATCAGAAAGAGGAGAAAAGGAACGAAGAGCAAATCAGATAAACTAAAAAGAGTATATTTTTGACCTAAAACGTTTTTTAGAATGTCAAGGATTATGTACCAGTAAAGTCAACTGCAACCATAAAATTCAGCTCAAAACCAGCAGAAATGTAATCTAGAAAAGTATGTTGTTCTTTCTCAATACACTTATCAACAAACAGTTGACTTTTCAGAACCTACAATGCAAAAGTGAAAGTTAAACAATGCATTGACATAATACTATCAAAATTATGAGCATGAATACACACCTTCTCATGATTACGATGAGCAGATGGTGAAACAAAATTTGCACCACTTCGTTCTTGGTGAAGTTTCTGCAGGTCTGCAACTGATTTCTGAATTTTCCTGATAATAATAAAGTGGAAAATCCAACATCATTAAAAAGGTTTAAGAAAACAAAAAGTTAATGACACAAAAACATTCAACAGTTACCCCAGGAGAACATGATTGCCATTGGAATTGAAATCGAAACATTCAATAATTAACGGGTTTTCCTGCATCAAAGAAAAATGTAATAAGCGAAAGGAATTTCTCCCATCACCAAACATCCTTGGGGTACTGATATACATCAAAGCAATGATCATCAGAACGCGATGAGCTTACTTTGCTTCCATATTGCTGCATGCTTAGAGTTATTGGTCTCCAAATGGGATTTAAGTTGTCGTTTATTACCTCTGTCTTGCAGATTGGAACAGAATCTCCACTTTCAACAATTCTAGATATTCTTAAGAAAGGATCCTATAAAAAGAATGAAGATGATGAACAAGTGAAACTATAAATTCATTAGTGAAATTCTCAAAGTAGCAAATTCATGGATACCTACACTTTTGGAAAACAAGTCCACATTTGCCAAGCAAGAACAGTGGAATGATATTTCAACAGCACTCCTAGAAGCAACTGTTTCCTCTGCATGGACAGAGAGTGTCCCCAAGTTTCTCGAAACCCCAGTTCTACTTTTATCGTTGAGATTTAGAGTTAAAGTTCGATTTTGTTTGGTCACTATCTGCCATAGACAAAAAGGGAAAAAGGACACGTGTTATTGTTGAACACATTATGAACAAGGTTCTTACCAGATGTTAAGCCACTAATTTAAAATTAAACAGCATACCAAAGGAAATCTAATTCTTTTCTAGCTCCAGTGATGGTCATTTAATAATAATGATTAGATCAAAAAGCTTTACCAATATGATAGTCAAAGCAATAACGTAGATTCTATTATATTAAAAAAAATTGTCTAAATGTGTGCCTTTAAAACACAGTTTTACAAGGTCTTTTTAAGCTGTAACAATGAATAAGGTCTCACTTAGGACACACGTTAAGGCCAACAGCTTATCTAATCTAGTGTTTTGAAAGAAAAAAACTTTTGTTTTTATTCAAATTCCTTAACAAGAAATTGAAGCCTAACAAAATGTATTACTTGGATGTATGCATATATTTCACCCTTTTTATGTAAAACAAGTGTATGGCATATATTAGATGAACAAAATTTAGTTCAAGGCAACTTACCTCGGACAGAACACAACTGGCTTGTCCCAAAAAGTCTTGTTCATTCAACTTTAGCATCTGCAGGACAACAGAATTAGAAATTTGAACTTTAAACTTCACCTTCAACAATTGTTTCACTATGACATAATAACGGTTTGCAATTTATTTGGATCAATGCAAGATATTGTTAAAAGTGAAGAATTTAAATTTTGATTGCCTTACTATATTTTGTACTTGCCTTGTCATCTTTTTCCTCCAAAACTCCCCTAAGATTTTTCCCTCTGATCTAATAATATCTTTCCCACTTAATGTCTAAGAATGCAAGAATTTTAATTTTTCTGATACACACAAATTTACATAATTTACACACAAATTTACATAATTTACAAATCTTTCTGAAGTATAGTTTACTATTATCTTGATGATAATCAAATTTAAGGTTTCCTTAATGGCTTTAGCAAGTATTTCTTACTGATGGCAACTGGGGAAATACGCAACCAATACGTGATAGGCTCCAAAAATTGAATATTAATTCCAATACTTTCTTCTAGTTAATCTGTATATAGCTTTGCTGTAATTGCTTTGACAAAAATATAATAAATCACTTTTCCATTCAGGAAAACAAGAAAACTAAGTCATAATTATCTTCAGCAAATAAGTATTTTACCAATTGTCATCATGGGATATACATGTCAAATCTTGCAAGCTTCAACCATAGAATAGTCTAAATAACTTTCTAGATGGCGGTTCACTGTTTTCAATTTCTTGCAAGTATTAAGTATTTTTTTTTTTTAAGTCTCTGCCAAAATATCAGAAAATTTGTCAAAGTAAATGCATCACACTATTGATGCAAGTCAATGCAGATTGCATCTCTTAGAATAAATTTCTTTTTATTCCCTACTGAACAATCTCTCGTCCAAATCATGCATATACGGATATACCACGAAAGTCGCAATAAAAACAATAATAAAACTTTAAAAGCAGAAGTTCTTATATACCTTCACTGGTACATTGTGATACTTGGTATCCACATCGTACACCTTAAAGCTATAAAAAGAGAAGAAGGAAGAAAGAAAAATGAGAAAACATCAAAGCAAAACAAGGGTTATAACTTATAAGACATGCAAAAGATCTATCAACAACAATAAAGTAACTTAGGAGTATAAGGGAAGCTTACACCAATGGTTGGACAATCTCAAACTGATAAGCAATCGAAACCTTTACAATCCAAGCAGGATTCAGACTGTTCATAATGACTTCTGTACGTCCAATCTCCTCCAGTGCCCCGTCTCTTTTCTTTGCATACACAACTGCCATGGGATCACTCTGTGACAAAACAAAAATACTAGCATTATTTAAACAACTGAAATCTGCAAACACATGGACAATTAAATTTGAAACTTGAAAGCATCAATACAATACAGAAACTCCTACATGATCTAGTAAAGGCTAGTATGATAATAACAATTAACAAAGATGAAATAATTTCAAAGGTTATCTCTATCACAGTATAATTAGTGCACATGATTGCAAAAACAATATAACCCTGACTTGTATATGTTATTTTGAACAATCAAAATAATGCTTCCTGTTAGATTATGTTTAGATATAGGATAGCAATTAGAATGTGTTCTGCATCTCCAAAGTCCGGCCATTTAATATCAATATAAGTGTGGTTTAGATCCATATCCCTAACCCATTCATGACCATAGAAAGAATAAAGTCAGTACCATAAAATGTTGATAAACTGTTCATGCAAAACAGAAGAGGTGGGATGCAAGATAAGAGAACGTAAGCATGTAGCATGAACATGTCCTCAGACACAATAAATCAATAATGACAATAATATGAACCTACCTTTGATGTGATGTCACGGTCACGCAACTTTGAAGCAGATAAAGATAACTACAATACAAATTTAAAGTATTAACTTTTAAGCAATAAAAGTAAATGAGAACATGTAGAAGAGTAAAATAATCATTCATGCATAAAACTGATATCCATCTCATCCAGCATTATCTCCTCAAGGATTGTGCAATACTACCCTTTCCAATTGTGATAAGGTGTGGGTTAACCAAATGGAAATATACATCTTTAATAAAGAGAAGACGTAAAAAACCCGTCCTTTCAGAGATAAGAGCCGCAACTAATATTAAATCATATTGTCCATTGAGGGGATTCAATATTTATTCACCTCCACCAAAAAAAGTTGCACCATCCAATTCTACATGTGTTTTGTTTAGATACGACTTACTAGTCTCTTCTGCCAAGGTAACAAAAATTTTAAATAGAGGCCCTCAGACAAGGTCCACATCAATATAAAGAAAATCCAAAGCATCTGGTGGTTCAGTATATGAAACATATTTTCTCATCTTAAACACCATGTTATCTGAATCCATAAATCCTTAGTTCATTGCCACACATTTAGATGACAAATAAGATTCTTTTCTTATTTATTAAAGTTCACGGATTGCTCAGAAGTCTAATCAGGATCCATAAATCCATGTTCCAGCTGGGGGAGCATATTCTCCAGGGCAATCTTTGAGATGGGATTATCTAAATTCAACAGCAGAGTAAACAACCTTGAGCCACAAGCAAAAAAACAACCTGCACTGTAGCATCAATTAAAAAAAAATTAAGTAATTAGTTTCAGTGACACTATTGATCAAACATCAACTATTCAACTTTTTGAATGATCCACCAAACCCCGCGTGTTGTATTCAACAAGTTCTCTGTTTTTTTTTTTCCTTGACTTTACTAAAACTCTCAGAACACTGCAATCCAAAACAGCCATCAATGAAATTGCTTGTGCATACCTATTCAATAACTTCCCCGTTTAAATTTCAATACCAGTGCAACTAAAAAACCTTCAAACTTCAAACAAATCTATGATTCCAAAAGACAATCCTAGAGCAATTATAAAAAAAAAAAATTAAAGTAATTTAAAAAATATATACGATTTAAAAACTTAAAACAATTTAAAAATATATAAATATTTATTGGATTATGTTTGGCAAAATGCGCACTCAAATAATTAAAAAAATAAATAATAAAATTCCCGAGACTTTTGTCTTAAGAAAAGAGTACAGTCTACCTCAATTTGAGTGAATAAAGCGTGGAGACCACGAGAGCGGAAGAAGAAGTCAACTGCATCATTGTAACCACCTGAATTGTTGTGGGTTTCTGTGGGCCGCCCTTTGGCCCTACCGCCCACAGCTTGTTTCGCTCCTCTCACGTCTCCCGACCAACACGTTCCCATCTCTCCCCTTCTCTCTCTCTAAAAAAAATCTCAACTTCTCTAACTTCAGTCACCAAACTAAAAAAAATCAATAAAAAAATGTTTTATAGATATTAACCCAATTTAAAAAAGACACTAGTGAGCGTACGAGGATTTTCGGTTTCAAGAAGAGAAACCAGAAAAAAAAAATTGAAATAAAAGACAGCGTTGGCGAAACTCAAAAATCAGCGAAGAAACTGAAGCGTGTTTATAGGTTATTTATAGAGATTTTTTTTCGAAAGTGACCTTTCCAGCTTCGGGGATGGCAAGTTATGTTCGTTTGCTAGGAAACTGACGAGAAAATAAGAGTCCGAGAAAAGCTCGCAATATTTATTGCTTTGAATTTTGAAAAAGCTTTTTGTTAGAGAAATATAAAAACAATAAATAATTGGGTTTTACAAAAAAGGATGTTATGCCACAATTGTATTATATTGTTATGGTAGTTAAACTTTTAATTTCATAGCAGTAATAAATTATCAATCTTTATTTAATTAATATTATTCTTATTCACTATGCTTGTGGGTAAAGGGTGTTTATTCAGTCTAGTAATACTTCAGTTTAAAGTCGCACCACCGAAGACGTTATATATATAAAATTAAAAAAAATATCATTCTTATTTTATGAAATGCACGACTTTTAAATTTACACCATTAAATCCAATTGACGGATGGAAGCGGTTTGTTTTTATTGATCTACATAGAACAAATTCCATTATGATTTATTGATCTTCTAAACATATTAATTTCTAAAATCATAAGCATAAGTACATGATACGATGACAAGAGTGGGAATTTTTTTGTAAAATGTTGTAAGTTGTGATGAAAAATGTCATGCTAATTTGGTCATTTTTGAACACATCCAAATTCCAATGATTCCAAGAATGTAGAATAAGCATGCAAATTAATCAATTTTTTGTGTTACTGTTGGAGTTTTTATATGTAATATATGGGAAATAAACCAAATCATGATCCTTATTTTTATATTTTTTTGCTACATAGTATATAGTTTTGATAAATGCAAGGAAAATATATTACAGGCGTTGAGATCATAAATATATTATTCCATTAGACTACTAGCTAATTGTTGTTTGATTCTGCAATAATTCATATTATACATTAATATATAATAATTAGGATTGATTAATGTCAATTGTTGAAGGTTTAGCTTAGCTTATAGTTAATAATTAAATTTTTAATTTTTAAAAGTAACCGCACCCTATTTATAATTGAGTTAAATCAATTTTTAGATTATGTTTAGGAGTAATTTGAGTATTAATTATTAAAGACGTGTCTTATATTTTTTATCTTTACTTTATGGAAATACCTTTGGTTAAAAAAAATGTTTATTTAATTTTTGGTAGAAACATACATATATATACACACATGTTAGTCCAACTTTTTTTTAAAAAAAAGTAAACAACGGTCATTTAACAAAAGAAAGAAACACTTGACTTTGATTAACTTATTAAGATTAATTATAAACCAAGTAGTTGAGTTAATATAGAGTAACAATAAATAAGATGAGGTTGGTCCAGTAATTTACCCCTCACATTTATATTTTTGAGATTGTGAGTTCGAATCGTATCCCCCTCTCTGAATTTTGAATTAATTATAACCGTTAAAAATATATACAGAGAGAGTAACAATGACTAATCAGCTTGGTTTTTCAGGTGAACTAATGAAGGATTAACCGCAACAAATTGTCTTATTTAAAGATTCAAGTTTTTGGTGGGTTATGTACTTTTGTTTATTCACACCAAACAAGAACCGAAATGATCATGGAAATTACATGCAAGAGTCATATTTTATGGGGAAAAAACCAGCTCAATTAATTAATTAAGAAAACTTTCTCTTAATTTTTTATATTTAATTTTCTTTTTCTTTTTCTTTTTCTTTTTCTTTTTATCTATATATTTATATATAGTGAGTAGTTGATGGTGGCCAAAAAGAAAATATAAAAGCAATACTGGATTTAAAATATTTGTTCAATTATAAAGTTATTAAAGACATTGGTGTTAAATTAAAATCAAAATCAATACATTAATTTCGTCCTAATCTGCTTGCCTTTATGGGTTTTTGGTGTACCAAACAAAATTTAAAAAGACCATGGAAAGTACTACATGATGCAATAGTCAATTTTTATTTGGTGGAAAAAACACAGATTAATTAATTCAAAAGTATTTTTTCTTTATTTAATTTATTATGTGTTTTATAATCCTTTTAGTTGTTATAAGAAATTGTTCAAAAAAAAAATTAAGATTATATAGACGAAATTGTAGTTGATATTACTCAAAACATTATTGTGTAGAAAATGTACAGATAATAAATTATTTAAAGACAATCTTAGTCTTAAAAATTAAATATATTTTAAATTTTGTCTAAATTAATCCGATTATATATGCTTTCTACACGTTTTTTAATAAATTAAAATACATATCTCAAATTGTGGGAGAAGAATTTTAATCAAACCCAATGTATCATGGCTCATCTAATCACATTATGACATGTGGTATGCTTATACCACGTGACGTGACATCATTGAAACAATTATAAGTGTTTTTTTTATCTTGAGAACTACATCACCACAATAACATATTAATCAAATTTCCTAAAATGATGTAATGCAAAGGTGATGAACCGCATCGCACCACGAAACTAATAGTTACAAAAGAAGAATAATTAACAATTGTTGTATTTTTTGTTATTTTTTTTCACAAAAAATTAAAGTCATTTGCACGAATATATAATCTGTCGTCCCCATGCCACGACATAAAGAAACAATGCATGGGGACCAAAAATCTTACTTTAACACCAAAAAAAATGTGGAATTACATTTTGTAGAAATAGAATTTTCTAAGTCTATTAATTTGTATGTAATTTACAATGAAGTTCCACATTTTGTAACTTGATGGAAATCGATCAGCAGGTTGACTAAAGTCTACGAACTGCAGTTGCATGTATTATTTATCTTCATGCAGTTGTGTTATGTATATTTAATGTTAATATGTGAAGTTGAGCTATATTAAATTTATATGTATTCATATGTAACTTAATACAGAATGTATGATCACAGGATCATTACTGTAATTTTTGTTGCATGCATTTTAGTTTTTCTTAAAAAATTCACACACAGTTAGAACTTGCATCCATATTAATTAGGTCTAACATCAAACTTGATATATATCATAAAAACGTAAAATTCATCCATTAGTCCATATTTAATTACAAAGAACTTATAAAAGTTAACGCTCTATATATGAAGTAGTTATACAATATGCTTTGTGTAATTTCGTGTGAAACTTACAATTAAAATTCTAAGATTATAATATAGTATTATAAAGTCTGAATAACACTGTAGTATTAATTTAATTAAACCCTTATATTTTAGGATTTATGTAAGAGAAAAAAATACGGAGCCGTTTTGAGTATGTATTTTGTAAACATTATTTGATAATAGAGCCTTCGTGGATGTAAAGATCACATTGATAACAGATATATTTAAAAATTTTATATTTCTTTTATTGTTTTCCGTTCTTTTGTTTGTGTGTATAATTTATTATTATTTGAGTTTGTTAGCTTTAAGAGTTTAAAATGTTAGCTAATAAGTCAACAGTATACTAAGGATATGATAAATAAGGATAGAAAATGGATTTTATTGTCTTACAAAAAAAATAATAATTGAAGGTTCAACAATAGTGGTGAAAGTGATGACATCAATTCTACGAAATATAGACAATTTTTTTTAAAGCTATTTATTATAAGAAATAGATTAAAAAAAAAAAATTTGTATAATGTAAAAGGGAATTATTAATTTGGTCCCTAACTTTTAGGTAATTCTCAATTTTTTAACATAATTTTTTTTGTTGTATCCTCGGGCTCTTAGTTTTCGTAAATGTATCAATTTAGTCCATCTGACTAATTTGTTAACAGTGAAACTAACTGAAAATGTTAAAAAGACAGTTTTGCCCATGAATTTATTTAAATGAGTTAAAATTATAATTTTACCCTCAAATATTTAAAAATATTATTACTAATTAAAAGAGTAATATGGTTATTTTATATTAATATTTTAAAAATAAAAAATTTAAATTTTTTTAAAAAAATTAAATGGATCTCCCATATTAAAAATATAATTTTAATTTTAAAAATTGTATTTTTAAAAAATTAATATAAATAATCATATTACCCTTATAATTATTAATAACATTTTTAAAAACTTGAGGGTAAAGTTATAATTTTAACTCATTTAAATAGAGTAAAGGGCAAAATTATCTTTTTAACATTTTCAGTTAGTTTGATTGTTAAAAAATTAGTCAAAGTGACTAAATTGATATATTTATGAAAACTTAGGGCCTAAATATACTAATAAACGAAAATGATTTAAAAAATTGATGATTCTCCAAAAGTTAGGGATCAAATTGATAATTGCCCTATGTAAAATGATGATAAATTGAAAAAATGTTATCTTTGAGAGGATATTTTTGAAAGAAAATATTTTAATTATAATTCAATTATTTGGAATTAAATGATTTTTTTACTTTTTTTTCAGTTATTTTTTAGTATTTTTAAGTTATTCGACCGCTTAAAAAGAAAAACAAACGAAAACAACTTAATGGGTCCAGTTCAAACATGTTAAGTGGGAAAAACAAACGATCTCTAAGTTAGAAATCGCCAGACTTAAAAACTTAAGCTAATAAATAAAACCTCAACTATAGTATTTAATACATAGGTTAATAGATTTATAATAGATTAACATAAATAATATTTTATAAATTTAATATTTAATTGCACAACTTACACGACTGAATATCGATTCCTTACACGTCCACTTATAACTTAAGTGGTTAGTGCACCTTCCTTCCACCTCAATAGTAAAATTCAAGTTCCACCGTACATATTTATCAACATGCATGTGTTGGTAATTTTTTCCACTTATTGTAGGAGTGGGTGTCTCTCGTTATATCTTAATAAATATCTGAATCACGTGTTTAATGATTGGTCTCGACAGATCCCAACAAACTTGTTAAGTATACCCTTAAAACGAGAATGTAGCAAAAGTCCATTCAACGTTCCAAACTGAACTGTGCATGCAGCTGCAGTTGCCAGACCTCAGTCAACGAGATATCCATTAAGCTCCAACCTCTGAAACTACATGTAAAATACAAATAGACTTTGAAAACTCTCTCTCTACAACATGCATGGAATTCCGCAGGAAGAATAAAAAGTTTTGGTCCCCATGCATTGTTTCTCTCTGTCGTGGGGACGACAACAGGCTATATACAATATTGGTGCAAAAACTGACTGCAATTTTAACTTAAAAAAAAAAAAAAAAACCAACAAACACGTGAATTTCGAAACCTTATAGCGAGATCTTAAGCAAAATATAAACATATCATATCATTCACTTTGAGGTTTTAGGCCCTATTCAGTTTTCAATAAAATTTAGGATCGTTTAGTTTTCAGATAAAAACAAATAACCCTTTAATATTAGAATTAAAAGGTTTCGGATTCAAACATCTCCTCTCTTTATCTACGTTACTTATTTATTGTACACGTTACACGTTGGAGGACATCTAACATGTGTCCAGCATTCGCAGCGTGAAGTTATACAAGGAATCAAAGAGAAAATTTCTGAAAAATAATTTTTCTTCATTATATTGATTATAGAAGCTGAGGTAACTATGAGACAAAAAGAACTGCCAATGCTGAGGTGGCTGAATCAGCTGCTGATATGGCGAATTATACTGCTGATGAGTATGAATCTCATACTTGAGCTGATGATATGTACGCAAAGAAAGTTATGTGATTATGTCTGTATAATTTGACGGCAAATGTGCTATCACCATGGATTATCACTCTTGTTTTTCTGTTGCATGCATTTCAATTTAATTGTCTTGTAAAGCAATAATTGTCTCATTGAAAATTTAGCTTTTGGGAGCGCGTCTTGTTAATTACCAAACAAAAACCAAAAATATCATGGAAAGTACATACAAGAGTCAATTTTTAATTGATGAAAAAAAAAAAAAAACTTAATTAAGACTACATATTGACTTCAAAAAAAATTAAGACTATATAGACGAAATTGTAGTTGATATTTACTCAAAACATTATTGTGTAGACAATGTACAGACAATAAATTATTTAAAAACAATCTTGGTCTTAAAAATTAAGGGGGGTGTATTCAACTTAGATTTTGGATAGACTTTTAGTGACTTTTTTGAAGTAAATGAATTTTGTGGAGTTCATGAATTTTTAATGATTTTTATAGACTTTACAAGATTTATGAACGACTTTCATACACCTTTATAGACTTTTATTTAAATGACTTTTATAGACTTTAATAGACTTTTAATGACTTTATTAAAAATACTTTCATAAACTTTTATAGACTTTCATAGACTTTCGTAGGTTTTCATTAACTTTTAAAATTACAAATAAACTAATAGTTAACTTTATCAACTCATTCAATATTTGTTTAGCAATAATTATTGATGGATATTATTATAAATTTGACCACACATGTATGACAAAAAAAAAATAGAGTCAAATAGATAACCAAAATACAAAGTTTTTTTTAAATATCTATTACTCATCATCTACGTGATGTCTTTAATGAAAAAAAATCATTAATCTTCATTATTATCAATAAAATAACGTCTGAATATGTTAAGATGAAAAGAAGTAAATAAATACATGATATCAATCTATTCAAAATTTATATATATCATAATATAATTAAATTATTTAAGTTGTTTACAGGGCGAATAATTATATATAATGTTTTACCTACTTTTTCACCCGTCTATTCCTAATGCATTTTAGATTTTAAAAAAATATATTTTTAACTTATCTTTAATCTTGACAATATCAAAATTAAATTTTATTTTTGTAGTTTTGTTAAGTGCTAATAAAATAGTTAAAGTGTATTTTAAAGCCTTGAATAAAAAAGATATAGTATATATTCAGAAATAATCATTTCATATTTTTATTTTTTTTTATCTTTCCAGAAATATTTTTTAATTTTTAAATTATTTTTCATCCGCATAATAGATTATATGGTGATTACAATTTTTTTTTAATTATTATTTTTGAATAATATGCTCAATAGCAAGTGATAATAAAAATTGTCAATAATTATTTATTAGAAAGTCTTTAAAAGTCTTTCAGAGAAGTGGAAGAGAAATTTTGAACATTTTTGTGAAGAATTGTCAACAAAAGTCTAGCATTTTTAAAAATTTATGAAAGTCATTCACATTTTGAATACCCTGTAACTTTCGTAGACTCTTAAAAAGTCTAAATTGAATACCTCATGACTTTTATAGACTTTTTAAAGTTATTAAAAGTCTAGATTGAATACACTATAACTTTTATATACTCTTCAAAAGTCTTTATTGAATACACTCAAACTTTTTAATTCTATAAAAGTCTTTGAAAATCTAAATTGAATACACCCCTTAAATATATTTTAAATTTTGTCCTATCTAATCCGATTGTATATGCTTTTCACACCTTTTTCATTAAATTTTGTGGGAGAAAAATTTTAATCAAACCCAATGTAGGCGTGGCTCATCTAATCACATTATAACATGTGGTATGCTCATACCACGTGGCGTGATATCATTGAAACAATTATAAGTTTTTTTTTATCTTGAGAATTACATCACCACAATGACATAATCAAATTTTGTAAAATGATGTAATGCCAAAGTGATGAACCCCATCTTCAAGAAACATAGTTACAAAAGAAAATCACATATAGATAGTCATTGGCTAGTTTGATGTTTGGATTTCAATAGAGAATGACGGAGTAAAAGTGATTGGTTAGAAAGGTTTTTTTTTTATTTTTTTATAAAAAATGGTTAGCGAATAGGCTGATCGCTTCACTGGTAGGAAAAAAATACAAATTAATCATAAGGATTCTGCTACAATACCATACTATTCCTTATGAGTCAATAATTAAGTACATTATTCTAACATAATATTTTACTTTAGAATAATTAACCATTGTTGTATTGTTTGTCTTCTTTTTTCACAGAAAATTAAAGTCATTTGCACTGCATGGGGACCAAAAATCTTATTCTAACACCAAAAAAAATGTGGAATTACATATTGTAGAATTAGAATTTTCTAAGTCTATTAATTTGTATGTAATTTATAATGAAGTTCCACATTTTGTAACTTAATGGAAATCGATCAGCAGGTTGACTGAAGTCTGCAAACTGTAGTTACATGTATTATTCATTTTGGAACATTGAATGAACTTTTGCTACAATCTCCTCCCAAGGTAACCATATTCACGCGTTATCAGTTTGTGCAGTTAAATATTAAATTTATATTATATAGTACATATATAACACGTCTATGTATATTTAACGTTAATATGTCAAGTTGAGCCACATTAAATTTATATATATATATATATATATATATATATATATATGTATGTAACTTAATACAGAATGCATGATCAGGAGTTCATTACTATGATTTTTGTTACATGCATTTTAGTTTTTCTAAAAAAATTCACACAGAGTTAGAACTTGCATCCATATTAATTAGGTCTAACATCAAACTTGATATATATCATAAAAACGTAAAATTTATCCATTAGTCCGTATTTAGTTACAAAGAACTTATAAAAGTTGAACGCTTTATATATGAAGTAGTTACACAATATGTTTTGTGTAATTTTGTGTGAAACTTACAATTAAAATTCTAAGATCATAATGTAGTATTGTAAAGTCTGAAAAAGTATTGTTACTTTTAACTGTTCAATGTGCCTCGGTGGCAAATACGCTTATTCAGCCTGACAATGCTCCAGGTTCATCTAAAAAAAAAAAAAAGTATTGTTACTTTTAGAATTGTAGTATTAATTTAATTAAACCCTTGTATTTTTAGGATTTAAGTAAGAGAAAATAAACGGAGCCGTTTTGAGTATGTATTTTGTAAACATTGTTTGATAGACGATAGTAGAGCCTTCGTGGACATAAGGATCACATTGATCGCCGAACTACTTAAAAATTTGGTGTCTCCTTTATTGTTTTCCACGCTTTTATTTGTGTATATGATTTATTGTTGCTTTAGTTTCGTCGCTTTCAGTTTCTCACATTAGTTTTGCTCCTCGTTCTTGTAATGGGGTTGCCCATCAGTTAACTAGGTTTGGTCTTTCTATTCCGAATTTTTTAGCTTGGATTGAAGAGGATCCTCCTTGTGCGGTGGATTCGATTCTTTCTGATTCTTGTTTGTAGTTTGGTTTGTTTTTATTTTATTATCCCTTCGTTAAAAAAAAAAGAAGAAAAGAATCTGATTAAATGGAACAAAAAAATATGGTTTTTAATTATAATTATAAATATAATTATATTGGCAAGATAATGAACCTGACAACTACATAGAAATTAAATTGTAATTGACAATTATGTTTAGTAATTAAATTGAATCTGATAACTACATAGAAAAATAGACAACAATTAATTAGTCAAGTCAAAATTATATCAAAAAAGACTCAGACTTTTTCTGGCTAACTTTATCAGGATGATAACCTCCTTGATAGGGTAATCCTCCGGAAATCAAACTAGAAACTTTGTGGGAGTAAACAGCAAGCCTGATTATTTAATCAATCATTAAAAAATTGTATATAATTCCACAAATGCTAGCTTGTAAAAAAATAAAAAAACCTGAACAATAACTCATAAAGAAGAGAAGCAAAAGACAGCCCTTTTTTTTATATACTTTTTTCCTCTCCTTGTCGAGAAACTATATTAATGTGAAAAGAATATTATCACAAAATATTATAAAATTATATAGTAACTAAAGCTATTATTTTGGTAATGTTATGATGACTCATAAATCAGAGTTTCATTCTAATTCTTCATTAAATATTTAATTAATTAATATACAACTCTCTATAAAGCAAAAACTGCTTGAAGTTACCAGTAACGTGTTATTATTTAAATTAAGGGGGGGTTTATTTTTTTATTTTAAAACTGAATAGACCTGAATTTCTCTAAAGACTGAATAAAGGCTAAAATCTAAAACCTGAATGACATGTTTATTTTTTTTTCCTTCTAAGTACTGAATAAAAGTATTGATTGTTTATTTTTTTTAAAATAGAAACATCTGAATAAAGATAAATTTATAAATATATTAATATAAAAATAATAATTATGGAAGAAAATATTGTTATTATAATTCACTGATTAATAAGTCAATATTTTAACTTTGTATTTTTAAGTTATTATTTTAGCATTTTTAAGTTGTTTGACCACTTAAAAAACAAATAAAAATAATTTAAAGTATCCAATTCAGACCCATTAAATGTTACGTGGAAAAAAAAACAAATGACTCCTAATGGTTCATTAATAAATTTGGAAAAAAATAATAATCAAAACTTGATCTCTGTGACTAATAACTTGTACAATTTAATTGTAATTTATAATTTCTATCATTATATATAAATATTGATAAGTACTTATGTTGAACTAGTACCCTTTTTTCTTCTATAATAATTTTTGAAAAAATTTACTTATTTTTTTTTAAAATGCTTGTTAAATGATTTATTTTACATTTGTGTTCATGTCACATATATGACGCAACGCCTTTTACTTTCATGGAAATATTGATACTCAAGAATTTTGTGTAAAGTTCAAAAAATTGGCAATTTGGATAAGGTCATAGCAAGTCCAAAATGAAAATTTCAACAACTTTTTTTTCCTTTCACACACTCTATCCCCATTTTGAAGTTAGATAATATACAACTTTTAAAATTTGAATTCCGTAGATATGCTTTTTAATTTGCTAGGTAAGTACTAGAAAATTTGAATGGAACAGACACACTACATCATCTGTACATTTTACTTTGCTACGAAAGTTCTTAAAAATCTCATATGTTGCTACTCACTATGGGTGGATAAATCTTTAGGGCGCGGTTAGTGGTTGAAATTGGACTAATCTCAATCCAATCTTACATTTATTGGCTAAACGGGTTTTAAGAAATTCAATCTCGTGTAGCTTTAAAGTCCCACCAGATGTGCTGGAACTAAAGTTGTCTCTTCCTTTTGCTTTTTTTTTTTTAATCATATTTTATCAAAATTAACGCGTAAAGTTTAATGCGTTGTACATTTATGATTCTGAAAAGCCTTCCAAAATAGGTTCTTTTACTTCCAACGGATATCGAGAACCAAATGAAAAGCTTCTTGTTTCACAATTAAAATGAATTATACACAGAACATGACAGGAGAGGCTTCGAGGTGGGTGGTGGGAAATATATATTTGTGAATGAACAAATACATGTGACATGTGTTGTTACTTTCAGGAGATTTTTGAAAGGAAAATACATTAGTTGTTTTTTTTTTTTACTTCTTTTTGTTGAAGTTTTTACGTGGAAGTAGATCAAAAGTTTGATTCATGAATCAAGTCTAGGTTTCCGAGTATAAATAAAAGTCTTAAAAATTGAATTAGTACTATGTTGATTTAAACAAGAAAAAAAATATTGTTTGAATGATTCAAAATTCTAATTCTAATAAAAGTGTTCTTGGTGAACTTCATGGACTCTTCCTTGAAATTTTAAAATTATTGAATATTTTTAAAGGGTATTTCTTTTGAAGAAAAATTTCAATAACCCTAGCAGTACATTTTTCACTATATCACGTCATGTTATATGAATAACTAATTAAAATTAATCATATTAAACATATATAGTATAATTAAAAGACACGCCATACATCAAGCTCTGTGGAGTATTTTCATTTTAGGAAAAAGAAAGAAAGAAATCTGTAGATCAGAGATACAATTGATCAACAACTAACAAAATCTTCTTCCTTTTAAGCAAAGTTTTGAAAATACTAATAGTTACAAAAGAAGATCACAGATAGATAGTCATTGGCTAGTTTGATGTTTGGCTTTAAATATTAGAGAATAATGAAGCGAAACAATCACTAGTAATAGAAGATAGATTAATCGAATTGACGGTAAATAAATTATTTCAAATGAACGAATAACTGATGGTATAACTGAAAAGTTAACAGTCAATGGTATATTAATAATTAAAACTGACGGTAGGCGGAATTTTAACGAATACATCAAACTATATGGGGAATTTTAACCATAAATAAAACTAGAGAGGAAATTTGACGAATATATCTAACTATAGAGGTATTTAATAATATCCCTTATTTTTATATAGATACTGATAATATTTTATTTATGAATAGAATATGATAAATAAGATAGAAAATAGTTTTTATTGTCTTACAAATAAATAATAATTACAGGTTCAACAATAGTAGTGAAAGTAATGACATAAACTCTACGTAATATAGACAATTTTTTTTAAAGCTATTTATTATAAGTAATAGATTAAAAAAAATTGAATTATGTAAAGGGCAATTATTAATTTGGTCCCTAACTTTTAGAAAATAATTAATTTTTTAACGCATTTTCGTTTATTAGTACTCTTAGGCCCTTGGTTTTCATAAATGTATCAATTTGGCCCATTTGACCAATTTTTTAAGAGTCAAATTAACTAAAAATGTTAAAAAGACAGTTTTGTCTTTACAAATACAGTTTTGCCCTTGAATCTATTTAAATGAGTTAAAATTATAATTTTATCCTCGAATATTTAAAAAATATTATTACTAATTAAAATAGTAATATTGTCATTTTATATTAATATTTTAAAAATAAAAATTTTAAAAAATTTTAAAAAATTAAATGGATCTCCCATTTTAAAAATATAATTTAAAATTTTTTTAAAAATTTTTAAAAATATAATTTTAATTTTAAAAAATTAATATAAATGATAATATTACCTTTCTAATTATTAATAATATTTATAAAAATTTTAGGGTAAAATTATAATTTTAACTAATTTAAATAGAGTCAAGGGCAAAACTGTCTTTTTAATATTTTCAGTTAGTTTGACTATTAAAAAATTGGTCAAAGTGGCCAAATTGATACATTTATGAAAACTTAGGGCGCAAAAGTAGTAATAAACGAAACTATTTTAAAAAATTGATGATTTCCCAAAAGTTAAAGACAAAATTGATAATTGCCCCATGTAAAATTATAATAAATTGAAAATATGTTATCTTTGAGAGAATATTTTTGAAAGAAAATATTTTAAATATAATTCAATTATTTGATTAAATGATTTTTTACCTTTTATTTTCAGTTATTTTTTAGTATTTTTAAGTTATTCGACCACTTAAAAAGAAAAACAAACGATCTCTAAGTTAAAACTATTGGACCTAAAAACTTAAGCTAATAAATAAAGCCTCAACTATAGTATTTAATACATAGGTTAATAGATTAACATAAATAATAGTTTATAAATTTAATATTTAACTGCACAAACTTACACGACTGAATATCGATCCCTTACACGTCCACTTATAACTTAAGTAGTTAGTGCACCTTCCTTTCACCTCAGTACTGAGGTTCAAGTTCCACCGTGCGCATTTACTAATATATGTTGATAATTTTTTTCACTTATTGTGGGAATGGATGTCTCCTATTATATTTGAATAGATATCCGAATCACGTATTTAATAATTTATTTCAATAGGTCCAACAAACTTATTACTTATTATGAATACCCTTAAAACGAGAATAATGTAGCGAAAGTCCATTCAATGTTCCAAACTGAACCGTGCATGCAATTGCAGTTGCAGTTGCCAGACTTCAGTCAACGAGATATCCATAAAGTTCCAACCTCTGAAACTACATGTAAAATACAAATAGACTTTGAAAACTCTCTTTCTACAACATGCTTGCAATTTCGCGGTTTCTGTTGTTAGAGTAAAAAAGTTTTGGTCCCCATGCATTGTTTCTCTCTATCGTGGGGACGACGACAGACTATATACAATATTGGTGCAAAAACAGACTGCAATAAAAAAAAAAAAAAAAAAAAAGAAGACCCAACAAAACACGTGAATTTCGAAATCTTATAGCGTGACTTTTAGCAAAATATAAACATATCATATCATATCATTTAAGTTTTAGGTTTCAGATCCCATTTAGTTTTTAATAAAATTCAGGATCGTTCAGTGTTCATATAAAAAACAAACAACCCCTTAATATTAGAGTCAGAAGATCTCGAGTTCAAACCTTTCCTCTCTTTATCTACATTACTTATTTATTGTACACGTTACACATTGGAGGTCATGTAACATGTGTCCGGCATTCGCCATGTGAAGTTATACAAGGAATCAAAGAGAGAATTTCTGGAAAATAATTTTCTTCATTATATTGATAATAGAAGCTGAGGTAACTATGAGAAAAAATGAACTGCCAATGCTGAGGTAGCTGAATCAGCTGCTGACATGGCAAATTATATTGCTGATGAGTATGAATCTGATACTTGAGCTGATGATATGTACGAAAAGAAATTGATGATACTTGAGCTGATGATTATCACTCTTGTTTTTCTGTTGCGTGCATTTCAATTTAATTGTCTTGTAAAGCATTAATTGTCTCATTGAAAATTTAGCTTTTTGGTGCGCGGCTTGTTAATTACCAAACAAAAACCAAAAATATCATGGAAAGTACATACAAGAGTCAATTTTTAATTGGTGAAAAAAAAAAAAACTTAATTAAGACTATATATTGACTTCAAAAAAAAAAAATTAAGACTATATAGACGAAATTGTAGTTGATATTACTCAAAATATTATTGTGTAGACAATGTACAGACAATAAATTATTTAAAGACAATCTTGGTCTTAAAAACTAAATATATTTTAATTTTGTCCTAACTAATCCCACTGTATATGCTTTCCACACGTTTTTCATTAAATTAAATTAAATACATATCCCAAATTGTATGTGGGAGAAGAATTTTAATCAAACCCAATGTAGCGTGTCTCATCTAATTATATTATAACATGTGGTATGCTCATACCACATGGGATGACATTATTGAAATAATTATAAGTGTTTTTTTTTTTTTTTTATCTTGAGAATTACATCACCGCAATGACATAATTAAATTTCCTACAATGATGTAATGCAAAGGTGATGAACCGCATCGTACCAAGAAACTAATAATTACAAAAGAAGATCACAGATAGATAGGCATTGGCTAGTTTGATGTTTGGCTTTAAATATTAGAGAATAACGAAGCGAAACAATCACTAGTAATAGAAGATAGATTAATCGAATTGACGATAAATAAATTATTTCAAATGAACGTTTTTATTCATAATAGTAAAAAATAACAATAACATTTTGGATTGTTGACATATTCCAAATCTACTTAAACAAAGATAAATCATACTAAAAATGAAAATTCTTATTAAAAATTATTAAGATTTGAAAATACTGTTAAAAAAAAACACAAAAATGAAGGCCGAAATAATTAAATTTGGATAGACGGTTGCAAATAGTGAGGATTCTGCTATGATACCATACTATTTCTCATGAGTTCTAAAATAATATTGCATTAGAATAATTAACAATTGTTGTATTTTTTTGTTATCTTTTTTCACAAAAAATTAAAGTCATTTGCACGAATATATAGTCTGTCGTCCCCATGCCACGACATAAAGAAAACAATGCATGGGACCAAAAATCTTATTCTAACACCAAAAAAAACATGCGGAATTACATATTGTAGAAATAGAATTTTCTAAGTCTATTAATTTGTGTTAAAATAGTGAAGACAATTTTTCAGGCCCAAAATGAGGTCCAAAAGGGAGGGTAGAAGCTCAAATAGTATTGGACTGACCCAATAGGAATAGTATGGGTGAATAAGGATATATGAATAGTATCGGGCTGATCCAGTGCTACAGTAATACAGTGACGTAAGCAATGACGTCACAGTGAACAGGACGTAAGCAGTGACGTCACCGTGAACAGTGAAATGACAGCGCAACTGGTGGGTCCCACACTGTGAACAGTGACGTACGCGTGAACAGTACCTGGTGAACAGTACCCAAAATTTTCCTATAAATACCTGTTGAAGTGTAAACTTGTTTTAGGCCCAAACCATTTGAAGGCCCGAACTATTATGGGAGCCCAAACCCAAGCCCAAATAAATTAGAGTCCAAGTCCATAAATAAGGTCCAAGCCCTTTATCTAGAATTCTCTAGGGTTTGGTAATTAGGCATAAAAATCATGTGGTCAATTGGAAGAATGTGGAAGGATGTAGAAGGATGAGGTGTATGGTTATTATAATTTTGGATTAGTTTATTTGTGTGGTCTAAAATGATTTGTAAATAGTATAAATACCCCCTCCCCATTTTGGTTTAGGCATCAAGAAGAAGCAAAGCTTCTAAGTGAGTGAAGAAGAAGTAAAGAGTGAGTGAGTTCTTGAGTGAGAGTGTTCTTGTAATATTTGTTTTGAGTTTAAATAAAAGTTTTTTGAGTGTTTTATTTCCAACAATACCCCCCTTCCCTTCATTTGTAACTCATCCCAAAATGTAGTCTCTTCTCTTCTCCCTAAAGTCTCTTGTGAGGTTGTTCTCTCCTAGTATTATTATAGAGAGGTTGTAATTATTTTGGTCTAGTAAAGTCATTCTATCTTTGCCCGTGGATGTTTCCCTCAAATTAATTGGGGGTTTTACCACGTAAATACTGTGTGTCCAGTTCTTCTCCACTTTTCTCAAATCTCTACTTTAGTTGCGGTATATTGCTTCCACATACAGGATCCTAACAGTGGCATCAAAGCACTGGCTGAGATCCTAACAATTTGTATGTAATTTACAATGAAGTTCCACATTTTGTAACTCAATGGAAATCGATTAGCAGGTTGACTGAATTCTACGAACTGTAGATACATGTATTATTCATTTTGAAACATTGAATGAACTTTTGCTACAATCTCCTTCCCAAGGGAACCATATTCACACGTTATCAGTTTGTACAGTTAAATTTATATAATACGTCTATATATATTTAACGTTAATATGTGAAGTTGAGCCACATTAAATTTGTATGTATACGTATGTAACTTAATACATAATGTATGATCACGAGATCATTACCGTGATTTTTGTTGCATGCATTTTAGTTTTTCTAAAAAAATTCACACACAATTAGAACTTGCATCCATACTAATTAGGTTTAACATCAAACTTTATATATATCATAAAAACGTAAAATTTATCCATTAGTCCATATTTAATTACAAAGAACTTATAAAAGTTGAACGCTCTATATATGAAGTAGTTACACAATATGTTTTGTGTAATTTTGTGTGAAACTTGCAATTAAAATTCTAAGATCATAATGTAGAATTGTAAAGTCTGAATAAGTATTGTTACTTTTAACCGCTCAATGTGGTTCGGTGGTAAAGACGTTCATTCAGTCTGACAATGTCTCAGGTTCGAGTCACCACCATCGCAAGTGGTATGTCAAAAAAAAAAGTATTGTTACTTTTAGAACTGTAGTATTAATTTAATTAAACTCTTGTATTTTTAGGATTTATGTAAGAGAAAGAAAAAAACGGAGCCGTTTTGAGTATATATTTTGTAAACATTGTTTGATAGACGATAGTAGAGCCTTCGTGGACATAAGGATCACATTGATCGCCGAACTACTTAAAAATTTTGTGTCTCCTTTATTGTTTTCCATGCTTTTATTTGTGTGTTTGATTTATTATTGTTTGAGTTTATATATATTCCGTAACACATAACTATAAGGTAACCACTATTTTTAAGAGTTTAAATTATTAGGTAATGAGTTAACTGTATATATTGTTTAAGATATACTAATATTAATTGTATCACGGCTATGAAACTTTGATACCATATTAAATAACTACTACACTCAGATTTCAAATTCTAGTGGGATTAGCAAAATTAAGTGTTGAATCTTCTCATAGGTTTGAATCTGATTAAATGGAACAAAAAAATATGGTTTTTAATTATAATAATAAATATAATTATATTGGCAAGATAATGAACCTGATAACTACATAGAAATTAAATTGTAATTGACAAATTATGTTTAGCAATTAAATTGAATATGATAACTATATCGAAAAATAGACAACAAAAAGTCAAAATTATATCCAAAAAGACTGAGACTGGATAAGGTCATAGCAAGTCCAAAATGAAAATTTCAAGAATTTTTTTTTCCTTTCACACACTCTATCCCCATTTTGAAGTTAGATAATGTACAATTTTTAAATTTTGAATCTCGTGGTTACACTTTTTAATTTGCTAGGTAAGTACCGAAAAATTTGAATGGAACAAATACACTATATTATCTGTACATTTTACTTTACTATGAAGGTTCTGAAAAATCTCATATGTTACTACTCACTATGGGTGGATAATTCTTTGGTGCAGTTAGTGGTTAAAATTAGACCAATTTCAATCCAATCTTGTATGTGGTGGCTAAACGGGTTTTGAGAAATTCAATCTCATGTAGCTTTAAAATCCCAACACATTTGCTGGAACTAAAGTTGTCTCTTCCTTTTGCTTTTTTTTTTTTTTTATCATATTTTATCAAATTATATATATAATTTAATTTATTTAAAAATTAATTTAATATATTGTATTCTAACATTAAAAAAATAATATTTCTCAATATTAATTTTAAAATTAATTTTTAAGTTATAATTAATTTTTAAAAAAACAAGTTTAAATATTTTATTTTATTTCAAAATTAATTTAATTAAATATTATTCTGACCAATCCCACACAATATTATTTAAAATAAAAATATAATTATTTTTTGTCCAATCCCAAACAATACTGTTTCTGGTATAATCCTGTACCAAACATAATACTATTTCTAGTCCAATCTTATACCAAACATATGACAATAATAATTTTAGTTATACTTAATCTAATCAAATTCAATTATAACTAAAAAGGCGCCCCAAACACACCTTATAGTCCAAATTTCTTATTTATTTCTTTAAATTTTATTTTACTTTTATAATATTATCGTAATTTTATTTCAATTTTATCGTAACTTAGAGTTACCCATTTTTATTTTTTTAACATTATTTTAATTTCCAAATTATTTTTAAATTAAAAAAAATTGGTCGGTTTCGGAACCTGAACCGGCTTGGAACCGCCGATTCTAGGAACCGGAATAGACGGTTCCTCGTCGGTTCCAGAATCGAAATCGGAACTGGTACCCTCTGGTTCCTCCGATTCTATAACCGAAACTGCCGATTTTGAAACCATGGCCAACCCTAATCTGGACCAGCGGAACAAGCAAGGCAATAAATGAGACTGTTGGGATTGATCATGTCCAATCCCAACTTGTCCCAAACACAAGGTTAGACTAATTTTAGTTCAATTTTATCCTTTCTAGCGTGTCAAATGTGCCCCTAAAGGTAACAAGGCTTCATGGGAATTAACTGCAATAAATTTAAAATTGTTATAATCATATTATTTTACGGAAAGGCAGGTCCGATTAGTCCTTCTCCAATTAGCATCTCTTTGAAAAATTCGATCCAATTTATCGTAATCGATTAGTTAACATGTTGGTTAACCGTATTCTGAAACACGGAAAAAAATCATTGGCTTATCAAATTATCTATCGAGCCTTGAAAAAGATTCAACAAAAGACAGAAAAAAATCCACTATCCGTTTTACGTCAAGCAATACGTGGAGTAACTCCCGATATAGCAGTAAAGGCAAGACGTGTAGGCGGATCGACTCATCAAGTTCCCATTGAAATAGGATCCGCAGAATTTTCATTAATAACAAAAATTTAATTTTCCAACTTCGATATTTACTACATTTATTTTTCCGAATACAACAAAATGCAATTTTATTTGTTTGCCACACGACATAAACAGATGTACCGACTTGGAGAGTCTCTTAATTAATTAAGTTTTAACAAATATAAAATTCTCCCACTTGTATTTAACTGATTAAAGTATAAATATGTATTAATTTTAATTAATTATAATGATTTATATGTATAATTGGTGCATTGGGTGCCAGTTGGAATCTTAGTAGAAGCGGAAACATAAAAGGATTATTCATTTTTCATGGGATCGTGCGGTGCCGGTGCTATGAAAATAAAAAAAAATTTAGTACGATTATAAATAAGGATACTCTTTTGTTCCAAAGTGTTTATATTTTTTTTTTGTTAGTGTTTTATGGTGATTTACAAAAATTTCTAAAGAGTATATTTAATTTAGACTTTCAAATATTTTTATAAAATTAAAAAATTTCAGTATATTCAATAATATTTTTTGAAGAGTATGTAAAAATCATGATTTATTTAATATAAACTTTTACAGATATTAAAAAAAATCTATAAAAGTTATGATGTATTTAATTTAGACTTCTCAATATTCAATAAAAGTCGTGAGTTATTCAAAACGTCAATAATTTTTTCAGACTTTTAAAATTGCTAGACTGTGTAGATAATATCTTATAAAAATGTTCACAATTTCTCTCCCACTCATCTCAAAGACTTTTGAAAATTTTTTGAAAAATAATTCAAAAAAAATTAGTAATCATCCTATAACCTATTATACGGATGAAAAAGAATTTAAAAGTTAATAAATATTACTGACAACATACAAATAAAAAATATATATTATAATCAAGAAAAGAAAGTGCGTAAAAAAAAATAGACTGAATCTGAATATACATTATCTTTTTTCTATTTATGACTTCAAGATTATAGAATTTGTCGAAATATATATATATATATATATATATATATATATATATATATATATATATATATATATACACTTTAAATCTAAAATGCATTATTTATAGACGACTGAAAGATTAGGTCAAATATTATATATAAAGATTCGCCCTATAAACAACTTAAATAATTTAATAAATTATCAATGAAACAACTTAGATATACAGAAATTTTTTTTTTTTTTTTTTTAAAAGTAGACATAACCATCCAACGACAACGACGTTTTCGACAACAATGATGATAAAATGGCCACCGAAGGTACGAGTGAAGATGGATCATGATCAGATAAATAAAAGATAAAAAAACTGTATAGGTTTTGATTCCTCCTAGATGATACGTATGTAGCTTAATTGATGTAAAATTAAATACAAATCTAAATTTCTTATTTATTTTTTAAAATTTTATTTTACTTTTATAATACTATCGTAATTTTATTTAAATTTTATCGCAGTTTAGGGTTATTAACTTTTAATTTTTTTTAGATTATTTTAATTTTCAATTAATTTTTTAATTTTTTTTTTTTAAAAAAAATTGAACCCGGAACCGGCATGGAACCGCCATTTCCGAACCAGAATCTTTTAACCAAGGTTTCGGTTCCCTGAACCGATGGTTTCGGAACCTTAATCAACCCTAACGGAAATAGATATCCGAGTCGCGCATGTAGTAATTAATCTCAGGCTCTCACTAGGTCCGACAGATTTTTAAATTTTGAAATTGTATAATTAATAAAAAAAACTTAATAAAACTTCTAAAATTATACAAAATAAAATAATGTGTATGCATTGTCTTGGGTACAACAATTGAATAGGATCATGTGGCAATGAGTTTGCAAGATATTGGGTACAATAATTGAATAGGGTCATGTGGCAATGTGTTTGCGATATCTTTTTGATAAGTTTAAATAAAATTTATTATTAAAACTCTGAAATTAAATGATTTTTTAAGTTTCTTAAGATCAAATACTTTCATTATATCCTAAAATTTACACACGACATGAGTATCATTTCTTGGTTGTATTTCTATTTTCTTTTTGCTATTTCTTCCTTCTCTCCTATGTGACTTTCAAGCCACATTCTACTTTAACTTCAAAGATTTTATATATGCAATCGATAAGTGAATTTTGTGGCTCCAAATGATTGGTTAAAAACGAAAATATGAGCTTGTCAAGAAACAATTGATAGACTGATGAATGCAAGAAATATGAAATCATATACACTCTTTGCCGTAGACACAATTTTCATTTCATATATCATCGACTCTTAATCGAATCAAAACCTAAAATGTAGCTATATAGAGAAACTCCCTAATATATTTGCCATCAACTGTTGCTATATATGAACAATTGTAATCCTGATATACTTTGAATGGTTTTTGTAATGTTGATGATGTTTAGGCAACCTGCAGATTACATGGTTTCATATCTCTTGGTCGCACATAGGTCAGAAATTGGCCAGGAAGCTCTTCCAGAAGAGCTTGAACAGCAGAAATCCGCCCACCTGTCCAAAACACGACGAAAATTTTAGACCAAATTATATTTTATCAGTGGGTAGAAAAGCCGTTCTGTTTTAGAACTGCTCAAGGATAGTCAAGTGTGCTTAATGAACTCCCTCACGTATCAGACCGATGGGCTTGGCACGTGGACCAAGCCCAAATGCAGATGCAGATTACAGAACAATACAAAAAATATATACATGTGAATGAACTCGAACCTAGGATATATAGGTCAAACCAAACTCTGATACTATGTCAGTAACTACTAAAGGGCCCAACTAATGTTTAACAATGTCCATTGTATTAAAACGCAAAGCCCAAGCAAAGATAGTCAATCTAGGCCAATCCATAATTTGGTCAGGTAAATGGAACTGCCTGGTTTTCTAATTTGGCTTTCCATTATACTAGGTACTATGCTTTTAGTTTCCACATAAATTCACATCAACCCTTTACGGAAAACAATGTCCTACATTCTTCAAGACCTATTTCATGCAGGGAAAAAGAGGTGCCATAAGTACTTACTATGAACTTCTCGCATTGGAACAAATTGTACAATGTCTCGAGTAGCTACCCGTCCTGTAGAACTCTCTAATCGACGGCCATTATCAGCATCAAGAATCTGCCATTAAATATGACTTAGTTATGTAAAGAGAAGTATACTGCCAGTAAAATAAAAGTAATAAAGAATATAAAAGGATATACAACGGTGAGTGAAGCGTATGAGAAAAAAGAGTGTACCTCCATTTGAGTAAAATCTGCACCTCCCACTCCAACAATAAGAATTGATAGGGGAAGATCAGATGCCCTTACCAAAGCATCCTTGGTTTCTTGAAGATCCGTGAGAACTCCATCCTAGAGAAGGTTACATATTGATTAATCACCCAAATATAATGAAGGGAAGAAAACTCTAAACGGAAATTATAATTCTGTTGGAAATAAAATACTCAAACAACTTTTATTTGAACTCAAAACAAATATTACAAGAAAACTCTCACTCAAGAACTCACTCACTCTTTTACTTCTTCTTCACTCACTTAGAAGCTTTGCTTCTTCTTTTTTTTGCCTAAACCAAAATGGGGAGGGGGTATTTATACTACTTACAAATCATTTTAGACCACACAAATAAACTAATCCAAAATTATAATAACCACACATCTCATCCTTCTACATCCTTCCACACCCTTCTAATTGACCACATGATTTTTATGTCTAATTACCAAACCCTAGAGAATTCTAGATAAAGGGCTTGGACCTTATTTATGGACTTGGACTCTAATTTATTTGGGCTTGGGTTTGGGCTCCCATAATAGTTCAGGCCTTCAAATGGTTTGGGCCTAAAACAAGTTTATACTTCAACACCCCCCTTTAAACTTGTTTTATCATCCCAAGCAAACTTCTTAATCTCGAAAAATCTTCAAACTTGAGTGGCTTGGTGAAAATATCTGCAATTTGATCTTTGGACTTCACGTACTCCATTTGCACATCCCTTTTCGCTATGCACTCCCTTATGTAGTGGTAACGAGTATCAATATGCTTGCTTCGATCATGGAACACTGGATTCTTTGCTAGGGCAATGGCTGACTTGTTGTCGACACAAATCTCAGTTGGCTCTTCTTGTGGCAAACCCAATTCTTTCAGCAAATTTCTGAGCCATATCACATGACAAACGCACGAAGTAGCAGCTACGTATTCGGCTTCACAAGTGGATAGGGTGACAATCGGTTGCTTCTTTGACATCCATGTGAAAGCTGTATTTCCCATAAAGAACACGAACCCACTGGTGCTCTTCCTGTCATCTACATCTCCACCCCAATCGCTATCGCTATATCCCACAAGCTTGTAATCATTAGAAATTGAATAAAACAAGCCAAAATCAATTGTACCTTTAATGTAACGGAGGATTCTCTTAGCGGCTTTGAAATGGGTGGTTGTTGGATCCTCCATGTATCGACTCACAAGTCCAACAGCATAAAGAATATCTGGTCTCGTGCACGTCAAATAGCGTAAGCTTCCAACTAAACTTTTGAAGAATGTTGGATCTATACTTTCACCTTTATCATGCTTCGATAGCTTGATTCCGCATTCTACTGGCGTGTTTATCGGCTTACAATCATCCATCTTGAACTTCTTGAGTATCTCCTTTGCATAATTTTCTTGGGAGATAAAGATGCCTTCTTCCTTTTGCTTGACTTCAATACCAAGATAATACGCCATTAATCCGATGTCAGTCATCTCAAACTCCTTGGCCATTGCTTTCTTGAACTCTTCAATCAGGCTTAGGTTATTGCCGGTGAAAATCAAATCATCCACGTACAAGCATACTACCAGAATATCTTCATTCATGATCTTGATATATAGGGCGTGCTCGTAAGGACATTTGGTGAAGCCATTCTGTTTGAAGTACTTGTCAATTCTGCTATTCCATGCCCTTGGTGCTTGCTTTAACCCATAGAGAGCTCTTCTCAGCTTTAGAACTTTGTCTTCTTGGCCTTTGACTTCGTAACCCGGTGGTTGCTGTATGTAGACTTCTTCTTCAAGAACTCCATTTAGGAAGGCAGACTTTACATCCATCTGATGTATCTTCCACTTGTTTTGCGCTGCCATAGAAATGATTAGTCTTATAGTTTCTAATCTAGCAACTGGAGCAAATACCTCATCATAGTCTATTCCAGCTCTTTGACTGTAGCCCTTCGCAACTAGCCTTGCCTTGTGCCTTTCAATCTCTCCCTTAGAATTTCGCTTTGTTTTGTACACCCATTTGACACCAATTGCCTTGTGTCCTTTTGGAAGTGGAACAAGTTCCCAAGTGTTATTCTTTTCAATGGCCTTGATTTCCTCATCCATCGCATCTCTCCACTTCTTTTCTTGAGCAGCTTCTTCAAAACTCACTGGTTCACAATCAGCAAAGAGGCAAAAAAGAGTAAGATTATCAGATCTCTCAGTTACCTCATATAAATCTTGAAGATTTCTTGTTCGCTCCATTGTTCTTTCTTGTAGAAATGATGGTGGTGAATTTCCATTATTTGTTGAAGCTGGTGGTGTAGTGGGTTCTTGTTGAGGTTCTTCTGGTTGCTCCACCGGCGTCCACTCTGTTTCTTCAAATTGTGGAGTGAAGTTGGAGTTGTCTACATGCGATCCAAAATCCCATTCTCCTTCTTCATCAAATATCACATCTCGGCTGATCACAAACTTTTTGTTGTTCGGGTTGTATAGCTTGTAACCTTTTGAATAAGCGGGATAGCCGATGAATATGAAACTTTCACTTCTATCGTCAAGCTTGGTTCTTCTCTCTTCTGGTACATGAACATGAGCTATGCTTCCAAAAACTCTTAGGTGGGAGATGCCGGGCTTTCTACCACTCCATGCTTCTTGAGGTGTCTTTCCCCACACACTTCTTGTTGGAGAGCGATTGGACAAATAGACTGCACACGCCACTGCTTCTGCCCAAAACTCCTTAGGCAATTTCTTGCTTTTGAGCATGCTTCGCGCCAAATCCAGGATTGTCTTTCTTTCTGCAACTCCATTTTGTTGAGGGGATTTGGGAATAGTTAGAGGACGTCTAATTCCATTATCTTCACAAAACTCCAGGAATTCCTTGGATGTGAATTCTCCTCCTCTATCGGATCTCAGTGCCTTGATCTTATGGCTACTCTCTTTTTCCACGGCAGCTTTGAACTTCTTGAATACTCCAAAGACTTCTGATTTCTGCTTCAAGAAATAAACCCATGTTTTTCTTGAAAAATCATCAATGAAGAGAAGGAAATAATTACTGTTACCGAGAGAGCTTGGCTTGATCGGACCACACACATCGGTATGGACTAGCTCGAGTGGCTTCTTGGTTCTTGAGTCTGACTCTTTTGGAAAGCTATTTCTAAATTGCTTCCCGAGTAAACATCCTTCACAAAGTTGGTCAGGATGATTGATGCATGGTAGTCCTCTCACCATTTCCTTCTTAGATAGTAGCTCCAAACTTCCAAAATTGAGATGCCCAAATCGAAGGTGCCATAGCCAAGATGCATCTTTGTAGCAGGCTTTCAGACACTTTGCAACATCGTTTTGAATGTTCAAAGAAAATAATCTATTCTTTGACATTTTTACTATGGCTATTAGATTCCCTTTGCCATCTCTTATAGAAAGACTACGATTCTTCATATGAATATCATAGCCTTTTTCTAAGAGTTGACCCATACTCAGAATGTTGCATGTCATGTTGGGCACATAGTAGACATTAGAGATTAATTGATGACTACCATTTTTAGTGCGGATAAGGATGTTACCTTTTCCTTTCACTGATATTTTTGAATCATCTCCAAATGAGACATTGCCAGCCACTGATTCATCTAGCTCTACGAACATACTTCTTCTTCCACACATGTGGTTGCTTGCACCAGTGTCGAGGTACCAAGCATTTTCTTGGTCTCTATCATTGTCTTTACAAGTTAGTAGCACTGTCTCCTTCTCTTCGGTTTTGACTTCCACATAATTGGACCTTTCGTCAACCTTACTGCTGGGAGCTCTACATTCCGAAGCATAATGCCCAAATTTCTGATAATTATAACATTGAACTTGAGATTTATCATACCTCGAGTTTGAATTGCCTCTCCCACGGCCTCTTGTTGAGCTTTCTCCTTTCTCGTAGTTGTTGAGGTTGCTGCTGTTAGAATTCCAACCTCGTCCATGATCACGGCCTCTACCTCGGCCTCTACCTCGACCACGCTGGCTTCTCTCGTGGCCTTGACTTTCTTCCTTCTCCTTCAGTTGCATCTTGAGGAGTTGCTCGTTGATCCCTTGCTTCCTCTTATGTTTTTCTTCATATGCTTGCAATGATCCTTGGAGTTGCTCGATCGTCATTTCTTCCAGGTCTTTAGTTTCTTCTATCGTCACAACAATGTGCTCAAATTTGGGATCCAATGATCGGAGTATCTTCTCTATTATTCTTACATCTTCTAACTTTTCACCATTTCTTTTCAATTGGTTAGAAACAGCTGCTATTCTTGAGAAATAATCTGAAATAGATTCAGATGCTTTCATGTGTAAGGATTCGAATTCACCTCTTAATGTTTGGAGACGGACCTTCTTTACTTTTTCGACTCCTTTGTAAGAGATTTGCAACTTCTCCCACGCTTGCTTAGCGGAGCTTGCACTCGAAATCTTCTCAAAACCATCATCATCTAAGGCTTGATAGATGAGATATAAAGCCTTCTTGTCTCTCTTCCTTGAGTCTTTTAAGCTATCTTTTTGAGTTTGGGATAGAGTTGACTCATCTTCTGGTGTGTAGCCTTTCTCTACGACCTCCCAGACATCGTGTGCTCCAAGAAGAGCCTTCATCTTGATACTCCAATTATCATAGTTTTCGTTCTTGAGTGTTGGAACTTGAAACGACGCCATACCATTAGCCATAACTCTCAATATGGTGAGAATTTTGAAATTCTGACTATACGGATGAACTCAGAACGTCGAAAAACCTTAAGATGAACTCAGACAAAAAATTGATTTTTTTTTGTCAAAGTCAAAGTCAACGGTCTACCTAACCTGGTCAATAGTCAACTTTTTGATGGCTCGATCAACGGCTTGCGGCTTAGTCAGCAGCTCGGTCAACAGGCTTGGTAGCTCGGTCAACTCGGCTCCAACTCGGCTGGACTCACTTCCAACTCAGCTGACTCGGCTTGAACTCGGTGAGTTAACTCACTCCCTGGCAGCAAACTTCCGGCGGCCCGTGGCGGCTCGTTTGAACTCCGATCGGGGCGATTTTTGCGGCGTCGGCTTCGTCTCGTCGAGAACTTCAATTTGGATATGCTATAGTGCACACCTTCCAACTCGTCTCTGATACCACTTTGTTGGAAATAAAATACTCAAACAACTTTTATTTGAACTCAAAACAAATATTACAAGAAAACTCTCACTCAAGAACTCACTCACTCTTTTACTTCTTCTTCACTCACTTAGAAGCTTTGCTTCTTCTTTTTTTTGCCTAAACCAAAATGGGGAGGGGGTATTTATACTACTTACAAATCATTTTAGACCACACAAATAAACTAATCCAAAATTATAATAACCACACATCTCATCCTTCTACATCCTTCCACACCCTTCTAATTGACCACATGATTTTTATGTCTAATTACCAAACCCTAGAGAATTCTAGATAAAAGGCTTGGACCTTATTTATGGACTTGGACTCTAATTTATTTGGGCTTGGGTTTGGGCTCCCATAATAGTTCAGGCCTTCAAATGGTTTGGGCCTAAAACAAGTTTATACTTCAACAAATTCTACTTACCGTAATGATGAGCAGGACAAAATACTTGCTTCTGTCATGTGAGAAGGACTGACCAGCAATTTCTGCAGCCATGTTGATCACTGGACCAAACAAAGTGGGTCCTGCCAAAGCAACATTGTGTAGAGCACTAGCATAAGCAGCCATGATGCCATCAATTCCTTCAACCTGATAAACAAGGAAATCAGCTATTTTTGAAAAAATGGAAAAGGCAAAATTCAGATGCCAACAACCACATTTTGGACAGACCCGCTCGTAAGATTTTGAAATAAAAATGTCAATACAGGAGAGTAAGACCACCAGTTAGGGAATCCTCGATAAACCAATTCCTTTATACTGTTTTCAAAAACAGTGACATAATGTGCAAGATGCCACGGTAACAGTAACCACAAGAAATGAAAAAGCTAGCATGCAATAAATGGAAAACTGAGCAGTTTGTTCAGAACTGGGGAGAGCAAAGTTTAAATGGAATAATGCCAAATCATTTATGGTTAAAGTGTAACTCTTATTTTTGTAAAACTACTTAAGCTCTTAAACATGAAAATAATAATAATAAGAATAAGAAGATGAAGACAATGAAACTCTAACTATTTAGGCACGATGACAAGTCATCCTTGCAGTCAAAGCTGGCAAATACATCCCCAAAAATGGTGAATGACAGTCATATGTTTATTAAAGTTTCTAATTTAATGTAGCATACATCAATCCATCAAATATTCAAATGTATCGCTCACCTAAAGACATATAAACAGTTGTGACACCACCATATTATGGATGTAGCTGAAGTCAATAATGAGCAAATGTCCATATCATTCAGGGATGAGATGGTATCATACAAGAAAACAGGTATATCAATAGTAACAAAATGTCAAGAAAATAGGGTGGTAAATCCAAATCTCAAGACAGATCATCTTTGGCTTTTACCAAGAAGGATCCAATATCCAAGGAAAAAAAACAGTTACAAAATTTTGTTGTTCAGTAGGTAAAAGTTCTAAAGATATGCCAACCATTTCACAAAACTGAAAACAGATCATAGAAAAAACAAAAACTCTAGTTATTGTACCTCAGAGCCATTTGACATTCCATTCAAGTTAAAACAATGTGATACAGCGCCATTAAATGTTTTTCCTCCAAATCCCCAAGCAGGAAAACGTCTATCAGAATCGTAGAATTGTATGACCTCCCCGACTTCCATTATAGCCTATGAATAATTTAGTCAATAAACTGCCACTTCATTAATCAAAGATCTTTTCTTACAAAATTTTGTAGAAATGAAACAATGCCACAAATATAATAATATGCTCTCAGTTAAGACAATCATAAACCAATGTAAAGATCAATAGCCTTTACCAACGGCCACCATCATTCAAAATTTTAAATTACTAAATTTGCAATTCATGACTTATAAAAGTAAATTCAAACAAGGTTTCGTCGTTCACTTTTGAGTGCATCATGTTAGCATATACAGTTAGTTAGGGGATGAGGGGAATTTTGATATTTTTGTTGTTCTACTCATTCTTTACTTTGTATATATAAAGTTAGAGCAGCCAACCTTTTACTGTGTTTGACAATCTAGTATAATGATGATATTTTTATGGCTTCTCTCTTCATTTTCTACAATATTTCAATTCTATTGACACATGATTGGTAGCACAATCGTACCTGCTGGTAAGAATTCAATCTGCCTGAAGGATCAATATAGTGCAAAGAATCTGGAGTTCGAGGGTTTCCATTTGAAGCTGGATGATCAATTATTGAAAGCATGAAACAGAATCAGATCAGAAAGAGGAGAAAAGGAACGAAGAGCAAATCAGATAAACTAAAAAGAGTATATTTTTGACCTAAAACGTTTTTTAGAATGTCAAGGATTATGTACCAGTAAAGTCAACTGCAACCATAAAATTCAGCTCGAAACCAGCAGAAATGTAATCTAGAAAAGTATGTTGTTCTTTCTCAATACACTTATCAACAAACAGTTGACTTTTCAGAACCTACAATGCAAAAGTGAAAGTTAAACAATGCATTGACATAATACTATCAAAATTATGAGCATGAATACACACCTTCTCATGATTACGATGAGCAGATGGTGAAACAAAATTTGCACCACTTCGTTCTTGGTGAAGTTTCTGCAGGTCTGCAACTGATTTCTGAATTTTCCTGATAATAATAAAGTGGAAAATCCAACATCATTAAAAAGGTTTAAGAAAACAAAAAGTTAATGACACAAAAACATTCAACAGTTACCCCAGGAGAACATGATTGCCATTGGAATTGAAATCGAAACATTCAATAATTAACGGGTTTTCCTGCATCAAAGAAAAATGTAATAAGCGAAAGGAATTTCTCCCATCACCAAACATCCTTGGGGTACTGATATACATCAAAGCAATGATCATCAGAACGCGATGAGCTTACTTTGCTTCCATATTGCTGCATGCTTAGAGTTATTGGTCTCCAAATGGGATTTAAGTTGTCGTTTATTACCTCTGTCTTGCAGATTGGAACAGAATCTCCACTTTCAACAATTCTAGATATTCTTAAGAAAGGATCCTATAAAAAGAATGAAGATGATGAACAAGTGAAACTATAAATTCATTAGTGAAATTCTCAAAGTAGCAAATTCATGGATACCTACACTTTTGGAAAACAAGTCCACATTTGCCAAGCAAGAACAGTGGAATGATATTTCAACAGCACTCCTAGAAGCAACTGTTTCCTCTGCATGGACAGAGAGTGTCCCCAAGTTTCTCGAAACCCCAGTTCTACTTTTATCGTTGAGATTTAGAGTTAAAGTTCGATTTTGTTTGGTCACTATCTGCCATAGACAAAAAGGGAAAAAGGACACGTGTTATTGTTGAACACATTATGAACAAGGTTCTTACCAGATGTTAAGCCACTAATTTAAAATTAAACAGCATACCAAAGGAAATCTAATTCTTTTCTAGCTCCAGTGATGGTCATTTAATAATAATGATTAGATCAAAAAGCTTTACCAATATGATAGTCAAAGCAATAACGTAGATTCTATTATATTAAAAAAAATTGTCTAAATGTGTGCCTTTAAAACACAGTTTTACAAGGTCTTTTTAAGCTGTAACAATGAATAAGGTCTCACTTAGGACACACATTAAGGCCAACAGCTTATCTAATCTGGTGTTTTGAAAGAAAAAAACTTTTGTTTTTATTCAAATTCCTTAACAAGAAATTGAAGCCTAACAAAATGTATTACTTGGATGTATGCATATATTTCACCCTTTTTATGTAAAACAAGTGTATGGCATATATTAGATGAACAAAATTTAGTTCAAGGCAACTTACCTCGGACAGAACACAACTGGCTTGTCCCAAAAAGTCTTGTTCATTCAACTTTAGCATCTGCAGGACAACAGAATTAGAAATTTGAACTTTAAACTTCACCTTCAACAATTGTTTCACTATGACATAATAACGGTTTGCAATTTATTTGGATCAATACAAGATATTGTTAAAAGTGAAGAATTTAAATTTTGATTGCCTTACTATATTTTGTACTTGCCTTGTCATCTTTTTCCTCCAAAACTCCCCTAAGATTTTTCCCTCTGATCTAATAATATCTTTCCCACTTAATGTCTAAGAATGCAAGAATTTTAATTTTTCTGATACAAATTTACAAATTTACAAATCTTTCTGAAGTATAGTTTACTATTATCTTGATGATAATCAAATTTAAGGTTTCCTTAATGGCTTTAGCAAGTATTTCTTACTGATGGCAACTGGGGAAATACGCAACCAATACGTGATAGGCTCCAAAAATTGAATATTAATTCCAATACTTTCTTCTAGTTAATCTGTATATAGCTTTGCTGTAATTGCTTTGACAAAAATATAATAAATCACTTTTCCATTCAGGAAAACAAGAAAACTAAGTCATAATTATCTTCAGCAAATAAGTATTTTACCAATTGTCATCATGGGATATACATGTCAAATCTTGCAAGCTTCAACCATAGAATAGTCTAAATAACTTTCTAGATGGCGGTTCACTGTTTTCAATTTCTTGCAAGTATTAAGTATTTTTTTTTTTTAAGTCTCTGCCAAAATATCAGAAAATTTGTCAAAGTAAATACATCACACTATTGATGCAAGTCAATGCAGATTGCATCTCTTAGAATAAATTTCTTTTTATTCCCTACTGAACAATCTCTCGTCCAAATCATGCATATACGGATATACCACGAAAGTCGCAATAAAAACAATAATAAAACTTTAAAAGCAGAAGTTCTTATATACCTTCACTGGTACATTGTGATACTTGGTATCCACATCGTACACCTTAAAGCTATAAAAAGAGAAAAAGGAAGAAAGAAAAATGAGAAAACATCAAAGCAAAACAAGGGTTATAACTTATAAGACATGCAAAAGATCTATCAACAACAATAAAGTAACTTAGGAGTATAAGGGAAGCTTACACCAATGGTTGGACAATCTCAAACTGATAAGCAATCGAAACCTTTACAATCCAAGCAGGATTCAGACTGTTCATAATGACTTCTGTACGTCCAATCTCCTCCAGTGCCCCGTCTCTTTTCTTTGCATACACAACTGCCATGGGATCACTCTGTGACAAAACAAAAATACTAGCATTATTTGTTAGATATGTATAAAAATACTAGCATTATTTAAACAACTGAAATCTGCAAACACATGGACAATTAAATTTGAAACTTGAAAGCATCAATACAATACAGAAACTCCTACATGATCTAGTAAAGGCTAGTATGATAATAACAATTAACAAAGATGAAATAATTTCAAAGGTTATCTCTATCACAGTATAATTAGTGCACATGATTGCAAAAACAATATAACCCTGACTTGTATATGTTATTTTGAACAATCAAAATAATGCTTCCTGTTAGATTATGTTTAGATATAGGATAGCAATTAGAATGTGTTCTGCATCTCCAAAGTCCGGCCATTTAATATCAATATAAGTGTGGTTTAGATCCATATCCCTAACCCATTCATGACCATAGAAAGAATAAAGTCAGTATCATAAAATGTTGATAAACTGTTCATGCAAAACAGAAGAGGTGGGATGCAAGATAAGAGAACGTAAGCATGTAGCATGAACATGTCCTCAGACACAATAAATCAATAATGACAATAATATGAACCTACCTTTGATGTGATGTCACGGTCACGCAACTTTGAAGCAGATAAAGATAACTACAATACAAATTTAAAGTATTAACTTTTAAGCAATAAAAGTAAATGAGAACATGTAGAAGAGTAAAATAATCATTCATGCATAAAACTGATATCCATCTCATCCAGCATTATCTCCTCAAGGATTGTGCAATACTACCCTTTCCAATTGTGATAAGGTGTGGGTTAACCAAATGGAAATATACATCTTTAATAAAGAGAAGACGTAAAAAACCCGTCCTTTCAGAGATAAGAGCCGCAACTAATATTAAATCATATTGTCCATTGAGGGGATTCAATATTTATTCACCTCCACCAAAAAAAGTTGCACCATCCAATTCTACATGTGTTTTGTTTAGATACGACTTACTAGTCTCTTCTGCCAAGGTAACAAAAATTTTAAATAGAGGCCCTCAGACAAGGTCCACATCAATATAAAGAAAATCCAAAGCATCTGGTGGTTCAGTATATGAAACATATTTTCTCATCTTAAACACCATGTTATCTGAATCCATAAATCCTTAGTTCATTGCCACACATTTAGATGACAAATAAGATTCTTTTCTTATTTATTAAAGTTCACGGATTGCTCAGAAGTCTAATCAGGATCCATAAATCCATGTTCCAGCTGGGGGAGCATATTCTCCAGGGCAATCTTTGAGATGGGATTATCTAAATTCAACAGCAGAGTAAACAACCTTGAGCCACAAGCAAAAAAACAACCTGCACTGTAGCATCAATTAAAAAAAAATTAAGTAATTAGTTTCAGTGACACTATTGATCAAACATCAACTATTCAACTTTTTGAATGATCCACCAAACCCCGCGTGTTGTATTCAACAAGTTCTCTGTTTTTTTTTTTCCTTGACTTTACTAAAACTCTCAGAACACTGCAATCCAAAACAGCCATCAATGAAATTGCTTGTGCATACCTATTCAATAACTTCCCCGTTTAAATTTCAATACCAGTGCAACTAAAAAACCTTCAAACTTCAAACAAATCTATGATTCCAAAAGACAATCCTAGAGCAATTATAAAAAAAAAAAATTAAAGTAATTTAAAAAATATATACGATTTAAAAACTTAAAACAATTTAAAAATATATAAATATTTATTGGATTATGTTTGGCAAAATGCGCACTCAAATAATTAAAAAAATAAATAATAAAATTCCCGAGACTTTTGTCTTAAGAAAAGAGTACAGTCTACCTCAATTTGAGTGAATAAAGCGTGGAGACCACGAGAGCGGAAGAAGAAGTCAACTGCATCATTGTAACCACCTGAATTGTTGTGGGTTTCTGTGGGCCGCCCTTTGGCCCTACCGCCCACAGCTTGTTTCGCTCCTCTCACGTCTCCCGACCAACACGTTCCCATCTCTCCCCTTCTCTCTCTCTAAAAAAAATCTCAACTTCTCTAACTTCAGTCACCAAACTAAAAAAAATCAATAAAAAAATGTTTTATAGATATTAACCCAATTTAAAAAAGACACTAGTGAGCGTACGAGGATTTTCGGTTTCAAGAAGAGAAACCAGAAAAAAAAAATTGAAATAAAAGACAGCGTTGGCGAAACTCAAAAATCAGCGAAGAAACTGAAGCGTGTTTATAGGTTATTTATAGAGATTTTTTTTCGAAAGTGACCTTTCCAGCTTCGGGGATGGCAAGTTATGTTCGTTTGCTAGGAAACTGACGAGAAAATAAGAGTCCGAGAAAAGCTCGCAATATTTATTGCTTTGAATTTTGAAAAAGCTTTTTGTTAGAGAAATATAAAAACAATAAATAATTGGGTTTTACAAAAAAGGATGTTATGCCACAATTGTATTATATTGTTATGGTAGTTAAACTTTTAATTTCATAGCAGTAATAAATTATCAATCTTTATTTAATTAATATTATTCTTATTCACTATGCTTGTGGGTAAAGGGTGTTTATTCAGTCTAGTAATACTTCAGTTTAAAGTCGCACCACCGAAGACGTTATATATATAAAATTAAAAAAAATATCATTCTTATTTTATGAAATGCACGACTTTTAAATTTACACCATTAAATCCAATTGACGGATGGAAGCGGTTTGTTTTTATTGATCTACATAGAACAAATTCCATTATGATTTATTGATCTTCTAAACATATTAATTTCTAAAATCATAAGCATAAGTACATGATACGATGACAAGAGTGGGAATTTTTTTGTAAAATGTTGTAAGTTGTGATGAAAAATGTCATGCTAATTTGGTCATTTTTGAACACATCCAAATTCCAATGATTCCAAGAATGTAGAATAAGCATGCAAATTAATCAATTTTTTGTGTTACTGTTGGAGTTTTTATATGTAATATATGGGAAATAAACCAAATCATGATCCTTATTTTTATATTTTTTTGCTACATAGTATATAGTTTTGATAAATGCAAGGAAAATATATTACAGGCGTTGAGATCATAAATATATTATTCCATTAGACTACTAGCTAATTGTTGTTTGATTCTGCAATAATTCATATTATACATTAATATATAATAATTAGGATTGATTAATGTCAATTGTTGAAGGTTTAGCTTAGCTTATAGTTAATAATTAAATTTTTAATTTTTAAAAGTAACCGCACCCTATTTATAATTGAGTTAAATCAATTTTTAGATTATGTTTAGGAGTAATTTGAGTATTAATTATTAAAGACGTGTCTTATATTTTTTATCTTTACTTTATGGAAATACCTTTGGTTAAAAAAAATGTTTATTTAATTTTTGGTAGAAACATACATATATATACACACATGTTAGTCCAACTTTTTTTTAAAAAAAAGTAAACAACGGTCATTTAACAAAAGAAAGAAACACTTGACTTTGATTAACTTATTAAGATTAATTATAAACCAAGTAGTTGAGTTAATATAGAGTAACAATAAATAAGATGAGGTTGGTCCAGTAATTTACCCCTCACATTTAAATTCTTGAGATCGTGAGTTCGAATCGTATCCCCCTCTCTGAATTTTGAATTAATTATAATCATTAAAAATATATACAGAGAGAGTAACAATGACTAATCAGCTTGGTTTTTCAGGTGAACTAATGAAGGATTAACCGCAACAAATTGTCTTATTTAAAGATTCAAGTTTTTGGTGGGTTTTGTACTTTTGTTTATTCACACCAAACAAGAACCGAAATGATCATGGAAATTACATGCAAGAGTCATATTTTATGGGGAAAAAACCAGCTCAATTAATTAATTAAGAAAACTTTCTCTTAATTTTTTATATTTAATTTTCTTTTTTTTTTCTTTTTCTTTTTATCTATATATTTATATATAGTGAGTAGTTGATGGTGGCCAAAAAGAAAATATAAAAGCAATACTGGATTTAAAATATTTGTTCAATTATAAAGTTATTAAAGACATTGGTGTTAAATTAAAATCAAAATCAATACATTAATTTCGTCCTAATCTGCTTGCCTTTATGGGTTTTTGGTGTACCAAACAAAATTTAAAAAGACCATGGAAAGTACTACATGATGCAATAGTCAACTTTTATTTGGTGGAAAAAACATAGATTAATTAATTCAAAAATATTTTTTCTTCATTTAATTTTTTATGTGGATTATAATCCCTTTAGTTGTTATAAGAAATTGTTCAAAAAAAAAATTAAGATTATATAGACGAAATTGTAGTTGATATTACTCAAAACATTATTGTGTAGAAAATGTACAGATAATAAATTATTTAAAGACAATCTTAGTCTTAAAAATTAAATATATTTTAAATTTTGTCTAAATTAATCCGATTATATATGCTTTCTACACGTTTTTTAATAAATTAAAATACATATCTCAAATTGTGGGAGAAGAATTTTAATCAAACCCAATGTATCATGGCTCATCTAATCACATTATGACATGTGGTATGCTTATACCACGTGACGTGACATCATTAAAACAATTATAAGTGTTTTTTTTTATCTTGAGAATTACATCACCACAATAACATATTAATCAAATTTCCTAAAATGATGTAATGCAAAGGTAATGAACCGCATCGTACCAGGAAACTAATAGTTACAAAAGAAGAATAATTAACAATTGTTGTATTTTTTGTTATCTTTTTTCACAAAAAATTTAAGTCATTTGCACGAATATATAGTCTGTCGTCCCCATGCCACGACATAAAGAAACAATGCATGGGGACCAAAAATCTTACTTTAACACCAAAAAAAATGTGGAATTACATTTTGTAGAAATAGAATTTTCTAGGTCTATTAATTTGTGTGTAATTTACAATGAAGTTCCACATTTTGTAACTTGATGGAAATCGATCAGCAGGTTGACTAAAGTCTACGAACTGCAGTTGCATGTATTATTTATCTTCATGCAGTTGTATTATGTATATTTAATGTTAATATGTGAAGTTGAGCTATATTAAATTTATATGTATTCATATGTAACTTAATACAGAATGTATGATCACAGGATCATTACTGTAATTTTTGTTGCATGCATTTTAGTTTTTCTTAAAAAATTCACACACAGTTAGAACTTGCATCCATATTAATTAGGTCTAACATCAAACTTGATATATATCATAAAAACGTAAAATTCATCCATTAGTCCATATTTAATTACAAAGAACTTATAAAAGTTAACGCTCTATATATGAAGTAGTTATACAATATGCTTTGTGTAATTTCGTGTGAAACTTACAATTAAAATTCTAAGATTATAATATAGTATTATAAAGTCTGAATAACACTGTAGTATTAATTTAATTAAACCCTTATATTTTAGGATTTATGTAAGAGAAAAAAATACGGAGCCGTTTTGAGTATGTATTTTGTAAACATTATTTGATAATAGAGCCTTCGTGGATGTAAAGATCACATTGATAACAGATATATTTAAAAATTTTATATTTCTTTTATTGTTTTCCGTTCTTTTGTTTGTGTGTATAATTTATTATTATTTGAGTTTGTTAGCTTTAAGAGTTTAAAATGTTAGCTAATAAGTCAACAGTATACTAAGGATATGATAAATAAGGATAGAAAATGGATTTTATTGTCTTACAAAAAAAATAATAATTGAAGGTTCAACAATAGTGGTGAAAGTGATGACATCAATTCTACGAAATATAGACAATTTTTTTTAAAGCTATTTATTATAAGAAATAGATTAAAAAAAAAAATTTGTATAATGTAAAAGGGAATTATTAATTTGGTCCCTAACTTTTAGGTAATTCTCAATTTTTTAACATAATTTTATTTGTTGTATCCTCGGGCCCTTAGTTTTCGTAAATGTATCAATTTAGTCCATCTGACTAATTTGTTAACAGTGAAACTAACTGAAAATGTTAAAAAGACAGTTTTGCCCATGAATTTATTTAAATGAGTTAAAATTATAATTTTACCCTCAAATATTTAAAAATATTATTACTAATTAAAAGAGTAATATGGTTATTTTATATTAATATTTTAAAAATAAAAAATTTAAATTTTTTTAAAAAAATTAAATGGATCTCCCATATTAAAAATATAATTTTAATTTTAAAAATTGTATTTTTAAAAAATTAATATAAATAATCATATTACCCTTATAATTATTAATAACATTTTTAAAAACTTGAGGGTAAAGTTATAATTTTAACTCATTTAAATAGAGTAAAGGGCAAAATTATCTTTTTAACATTTTCAGTTAGTTTGATTGTTAAAAAATTAGTCAAAGTGACTAAATTGATATATTTATGAAAACTTAGGGCCTAAATATACTAATAAACGAAAATGATTTAAAAAATTGATGATTCTCCAAAAGTTAGGGATCAAATTGATAATTGCCCTATGTAAAATGATGATAAATTGAAAAAATGTTATCTTTGAGAGGATATTTTTGAAAGAAAATATTTTAATTATAATTCAATTATTTGGAATTAAATGATTTTTTTACTTTTTTTTCAGTTATTTTTTAGTATTTTTAAGTTATTCGACCGCTTAAAAAGAAAAACAAACGAAAACAACTTAATGGGTCCAGTTCAAACATGTTAAGTGGGAAAAACAAACGATCTCTAAGTTAGAAATCGCCAGACTTAAAAACTTAAGCTAATAAATAAAACCTCAACTATAGTATTTAATACATAGGTTAATAGATTTATAATAGATTAACATAAATAATATTTTATAAATTTAATATTTAATTGCACAACTTACACGACTGAATATCGATTCCTTACACGTCCACTTATAACTTAAGTGGTTAGTGCACCTTCCTTCCACCTCAATAGTAAAATTCAAGTTCCACCGTACATATTTATCAACATGCATGTGTTGGTAATTTTTTCCACTTATTGTAGGAGTGGGTGTCTCTCGTTATATCTTAATAAATATCTGAATCACGTGTTTAATGATTGGTCTCGACAGATCCCAACAAACTTGTTAAGTATACCCTTAAAACGAGAATGTAGCAAAAGTCCATTCAACGTTCCAAACTGAACTGTGCATGCAGCTGCAGTTGCCAGACCTCAGTCAACGAGATATCCATTAAGCTCCAACCTCTGAAACTACATGTAAAATACAAATAGACTTTGAAAACTCTCTCTCTACAACATGCATGGAATTCCGCAGGAAGAATAAAAAGTTTTGGTCCCCATGCATTGTTTCTCTCTGTCGTGGGGACGACAACAGGCTATATACAATATTGGTGCAAAAACTGACTGCAATTTTAACTTAAAAAAAAAAAAAAAAACCAACAAACACGTGAATTTCGAAACCTTATAGCGAGATCTTAAGCAAAATATAAACATATCATATCATTCACTTTGAGGTTTTAGGCCCTATTCAGTTTTCAATAAAATTTAGGATCGTTTAGTTTTCAGATAAAAACAAATAACCCTTTAATATTAGAATTAAAAGGTTTCGGATTCAAACATCTCCTCTCTTTATCTACGTTACTTATTTATTGTACACGTTACACGTTGGAGGACATCTAACATGTGTCCAGCATTCGCAGCGTGAAGTTATACAAGGAATCAAAGAGAAAATTTCTGAAAAATAATTTTTCTTCATTATATTGATTATAGAAGCTGAGGTAACTATGAGACAAAAAGAACTGCCAATGCTGAGGTGGCTGAATCAGCTGCTGATATGGCGAATTATACTGCTGATGAGTATGAATCTCATACTTGAGCTGATGATATGTACGCAAAGAAAGTTATGTGATTATGTCTGTATAATTTGACGGCAAATGTGCTATCACCATGGATTATCACTCTTGTTTTTCTGTTGCATGCATTTCAATTTAATTGTCTTGTAAAGCAATAATTGTCTCATTGAAAATTTAGCTTTTGGGAGCGCGTCTTGTTAATTACCAAACAAAAACCAAAAATATCATGGAAAGTACATACAAGAGTCAATTTTTAATTGATGAAAAAAAAAAAAAAACTTAATTAAGACTACATATTGACTTCAAAAAAAAATTAAGACTATATAGACGAAATTGTAGTTGATATTTACTCAAAACATTATTGTGTAGACAATGTACAGACAATAAATTATTTAAAAACAATCTTGGTCTTAAAAATTAAGGGGGGTGTATTCAACTTAGATTTTGGATAGACTTTTAGTGACTTTTTTGAAGTAAATGAATTTTGTGGAGTTCATGAATTTTTAATGATTTTTATAGACTTTACAAGATTTATGAACGACTTTCATACACCTTTATAGACTTTTATTTAAATGACTTTTATAGACTTTAATAGACTTTTAATGACTTTATTAAAAATACTTTCATAAACTTTTATAGACTTTCATAGACTTTCGTAGGTTTTCATTAACTTTTAAAATTACAAATAAACTAATAGTTAACTTTATCAACTCATTCAATATTTGTTTAGCAATAATTATTGATGGATATTATTATAAATTTGACCACACATGTATGACAAAAAAAAAATAGAGTCAAATAGATAACCAAAATACAAAGTTTTTTTTAAATATCTATTACTCATCATCTACGTGATGTCTTTAATGAAAAAAAATCATTAATCTTCATTATTATCAATAAAATAACGTCTGAATATGTTAAGATGAAAAGAAGTAAATAAATACATGATATCAATCTATTCAAAATTTATATATATCATAATATAATTAAATTATTTAAGTTGTTTACAGGGCGAATAATTATATATAATGTTTTACCTACTTTTTCACCCGTCTATTCCTAATGCATTTTAGATTTTAAAAAAATATATTTTTAACTTATCTTTAATCTTGACAATATCAAAATTAAATTTTATTTTTGTAGTTTTGTTAAGTGCTAATAAAATAGTTAAAGTGTATTTTAAAGCCTTGAATAAAAAAGATATAGTATATATTCAGAAATAATCATTTCATATTTTTATTTTTTTTTATCTTTCCAGAAATATTTTTTAATTTTTAAATTATTTTTCATCCGCATAATAGATTATATGGTGATTACAATTTTTTTTTAATTATTATTTTTGAATAATATGCTCAATAGCAAGTGATAATAAAAATTGTCAATAATTATTTATTAGAAAGTCTTTAAAAGTCTTTCAGAGAAGTGGAAGAGAAATTTTGAACATTTTTGTGAAGAATTGTCAACAAAAGTCTAGCATTTTTAAAAATTTATGAAAGTCATTCACATTTTGAATACCCTGTAACTTTCGTAGACTCTTAAAAAATCTAAATTGAATACCTCATGACTTTTATAGACTTTTTAAAGTTATTAAAAGTCTAGATTGAATACACTATAACTTTTATATACTCTTCAAAAGTCTTTATTGAATACACTCAAACTTTTTAATTCTATAAAAGTCTTTGAAAATCTAAATTGAATACACCCCTTAAATATATTTTAAATTTTGTCCTATCTAATCCGATTGTATATGCTTTTCACACCTTTTTCATTAAATTTTGTGGGAGAAAAATTTTAATCAAACCCAATGTAGGCGTGGCTCATCTAATCACATTATAACATGTGGTATGCTCATACCACGTGGCGTGATATCATTGAAACAATTATAAGTTTTTTTTTATCTTGAGAATTACATCACCACAATGACATAATCAAATTTTGTAAAATGATGTAATGCCAAAGTGATGAACCCCATCTTCAAGAAACATAGTTACAAAAGAAAATCACAGATAGATAGTCATTGGCTAGTTTGATGTTTGGATTTCAATAGAGAATGACGGAGTAAAAGTGATTGGTTAGAAAAGTTTTTTTTTTTTTTTATAAAAAATGGTTAGCGAATAGGCTGATCGCTTCACTGGTAGGAAAAAAATACAAATTAATCATAAGGATTCTGCTACAATACCATACTATTCCTTATGAGTCAATAATTAAGTACATTATTCTAACATAATATTTTACTTTAGAATAATTAACCATTGTTGTATTGTTTGTCTTCTTTTTTCACAGAAAATTAAAGTCATTTGCACTGCATGGGGACCAAAAATCTTATTCTAACACCAAAAAAAATGTGGAATTACATATTGTAGAATTAGAATTTTCTAAGTCTATTAATTTGTATGTAATTTATAATGAAGTTCCACATTTTGTAACTTAATGGAAATCGATCAGCAGGTTGACTGAAGTCTGCAAACTGTAGTTACATGTATTATTCATTTTGGAACATTGAATGAACTTTTGCTACAATCTCCTCCCAAGGTAACCATATTCACGCGTTATCAGTTTGTGCAGTTAAATATTAAATTTATATTATATAGTACATATATAACACGTGTATGTATATTTAACGTTAATATGTCAAGTTGAGCCACATTAAATTTATATATATATATATATATATATATATATATATATGTATGTAACTTAATACAGAATGCATGATCAGGAGTAGAGATGGCCCCGGTTCGGTTCGAACCGGGCGGTTTTGAACCGGAACCTAAGGTTCCGGTTCAAAACCGGTTCCGGAACCGGAAACCGGAACCGGGACACCCGGTCCCGGTTCCGGTTTTTTATTTTTTGGAACCGGAACCGCCGGTTCAAAACCGGTTAGGAACCGGAACCGGCGGTTTCACCGGTTCCGGTTCCGGTTCCGGTTCCATTTTTTAAAAAAAAAAAAAAAAAAAAAGGAACCGCCGGTTCCGGTTCCGGTTCCGGAACCGGCGGTTCCACACCGGTTCTAAAGAACCGGTTGAAGAACCGAACCGGCGGAGAACCGCCGGTTCCAAACCGGAACCGGAACCGAGACCCCTACGGTTCCGGTTAGGCCAAAAATGGAACCGGAACCGGCGGTTCCAAAACCGGAACCGCCGGTTCCGGAACCTTGGCCATGTCTAATCAGGAGTTCATTACTATGATTTTTGTTACATGCATTTTAGTTTTTCTAAAAAAATTCACACAGAGTTAGAACTTGCATCCATATTAATTAGGTCTAACATCAAACTTGATATATATCATAAAAACGTAAAATTTATCCATTAGTCCGTATTTAGTTACAAAGAACTTATAAAAGTTGAACGCTTTATATATGAAGTAGTTACACAATATGTTTTGTGTAATTTTGTGTGAAACTTACAATTAAAATTCTAAGATCATAATGTAGTATTGTAAAGTCTGAAAAAGTATTGTTACTTTTAACTGTTCAATGTGCCTCGGTGGCAAATACGCTTATTCAGCCTGACAATGCTCCAGGTTCATCTAAAAAAAAAAAAAAAGTATTGTTACTTTTAGAATTGTAGTATTAATTTAATTAAACCCTTGTATTTTTAGGATTTAAGTAAGAGAAAATAAACGGAGCCGTTTTGAGTATGTATTTTGTAAACATTGTTTGATAGACGATAGTAGAGCCTTCGTGGACGTAAGGATCACATTGATCGCCGAACTACTTAAAAATTTTGTGTCTCCTTTATTGTTTTCCACGCTTTTATTTGTGTATATGATTTATTGTTGCTTTAGTTTCGTCGCTTTCAGTTTCTCATATTAGTTTTGCTCCTCGTTCTTGTAATGGGGTTGCCCATCAGTTAACTAGGTTTGGTCTTTCTATTCCGAATTTTTTAGCTTGGATTGAAGAGGATCCTCCTTGTGCGGTGGATTCGATTCTTTCTGATTCTTGTTTGTAGTTTGGTTTGTTTTTATTTTATTATCCCTTCGTTAAAAAAAAAAAGAAGAAAAGAATCTGATTAAATGGAACAAAAAAATATGGTTTTTAATTATAATTATAAATATAATTATATTGGCAAGATAATGAACCTGACAACTACATAGAAATTAAATTGTAATTGACAATTATGTTTAGTAATTAAATTGAATCTGATAACTAAATAGAAAAATAGACAACAATTAATTAGTCAAGTCAAAATTATATCAAAAAAGACTCAGACTTTTTCTGGCTAACTTTATCAGGATGATAACCTCCTTGATAGGGTAATCCTCCGGAAATCAAACTAGAAACTTTGTGGGAGTAAACAGCAAGCCTGATTATTTAATCAATCATTAAAAAATTGTATATAATTCCACAAATGCTAGCTTGTAAAAAAATAAAAAAACCTGAACAATAACTCATAAAGAAGAGAAGCAAAAGACAGCCCTTTTTTTTATATACTTTTTTCCTCTCCTTGTCGAGAAACTATATTAATGTGAAAAGAATATTATCACAAAATATTATAAAATTATATAGTAACTAAAGCTATTATTTTGGTAATGTTATGATGACTCATAAATCAGAGTTTCATTCTAATTCTTCATTAAATATTTAATTAATTAATATACAACTCTCTATAAAGCAAAAACTGCTTGAAGTTACCAGTAACGTGTTATTATTTAAATTAAGGGGGGGTTTATTTTTTTATTTTAAAACTGAATAGACCTGAATTTCTCTAAAGACTGAATAAAGGCTAAAATCTAAAACCTGAATGACATGTTTATTTTTTTTTCCTTCTAAGTACTGAATAAAAGTATTGATTGTTTATTTTTTTTAAAATAGAAACATCTGAATAAAGATAAATTTATAAATATATTAATATAAAAATAATAATTATGGAAGAAAATATTGTTATTATAATTCACTGATTAATAAGTCAATATTTTAACTTTGTATTTTTAAGTTATTATTTTAGCATTTTTAAGTTGTTTGACCACTTAAAAAACAAATAAAAATAATTTAAAGTATCCAATTCAGACCCATTAAATGTTACGTGGAAAAAAAAACAAATGACTCCTAATGGTTCATTAATAAATTTGGAAAAAAATAATAATCAAAACTTGATCTCTGTGACTAATAACTTGTACAATTTAATTGTAATTTATAATTTCTATCATTATATATAAATATTGATAAGTACTTATGTTGAACTAGTACCCTTTTTTCTTCTATAATAATTTTTGAAAAAATTTACTTATTTTTTTTTAAAATGCTTGTTAAATGATTTATTTTACATTTGTGTTCATGTCACATATATGACGCAACGCCTTTTACTTTCATGGAAATATTGATACTCAAGAATTTTGTGTAAAGTTAAAAAAATTGGCAATTTGGATAAGGTCATAGCAAGTCCAAAATGAAAATTTCAACAACTTTTTTTTCCTTTCACACACTCTATCCCCATTTTGAAGTTAGATAATATACAACTTTTAAAATTTGAATTCCGTAGATATGCTTTTTAATTTGCTAGGTAAGTACTGAAAAATTTGAATGGCATCATCTGTACATTTTACTTTGCTACGAAAGTTCTTAAAAATCTCATATGTTGCTACTCACTATGGGTGGATAAATCTTTAGGGCGCGGTTAGTGGTTGGAATTGGACTAATCTCAATCCAATCTTACATTTACTGGCTAAACGGGTTTTAAGAAATTCAATCTCGTGTAGCTTTAAAGTCCCACCACATGTGCTGGAACTAAAGTTATCTTTTCCTTTTGCTTTTTTTTTTTAATCATATTTTATCAAATTATATATATAATTTAATTTATTTAAAAATTAATGTAATATATTGTATTCTAACATTAAAAAATTAATATTGAATTAAAATTAATTTTAAGTTATAATTATTTATAAAAAATAAGTTTAAATATTTTATTTTATTTCAAGATTAATTTAATTAAATATTATTCTGACTAATCCCACACAATATTATCTAATATAAAAATATAATTATTTTTCGTCCAATCCTAAACAATACTAAATCAGGAACAATAATATTTCTAATATAATTATATACCAAACATAGTATTATTTTTAGTCCAATTTTATACCAAATATATGACAACACTAATTTACTTATACCTTATCCAATTAAATTTAACATATTCCAATCAAATTCAGTTATAACTAAAAAGGCGCACCAACCGCAACTTATAGCAAATAAAAACGAAGTTAAGAGTTGATTCAATTAGACCAGAATTGAGAACAAAATTAACGCGTAAAGTTTAATGCGTTGTACATTTATGATTCTGAAAAGCCTTCCAAAACATGTACATTTATGTTTCACAATTAAAATGAATTATACACAAAACATGACAGGAGAGGCTTCGAGGTGGGTGGGAAATATATATATATATATATGTGAATGAATAAATACATGTGACGCGTTGTTACTTTCGGGAGATTTTTGAGAGGAAAATACATTAGTTGTTTTTTTTTTCTTTTTTTTCTTTTTGTTGAAGTTTTTTCATGGAAGTAGACCAAAAGTTTGATTCATGAATCGAGTCTAGGTTCCGAGTATAAATAAAAGTCTTAAAAATTGAGTTAGTACTATGTTGATTTAAACAAGAAAAAAATATTGTTTGAATGATTCAAAATTCTAATTCTAATAAAAGTGTTCTTGGTGAACTTCATGGACTCTTCCTTGAAATTTTAAAATTATTGAATATTTTTAAAGGGTATTTCTTTTGAAGAAAAATTTCAATTACCCTATCAGTGCATTTTTCATTCATATCACGTCATGTTATATGAATAATTACAATTAATCACATTACATATATATAGTATAATTAAAAGACGCACCATACATCAAGCTCTGTGGAGTATTTTCATTTTAGGAAAAAGAAAGAAAGAAATCTATAGATCAGAGATACAATTGATCAACAACTAACAAAATCTTCTTCCTTTTAAGTAAAGTTTTGAAATCCCAAATCAAAGAAAATAAATAAGTGACAAACATTTTCACTGACCTTCAACAAATTTGATTCAAGTACAAACACATAAACTATATGTTTTTATTTCTTCTGTAATACTTCCAATCCCATGTATTTTATCAAAAAGATTTCATGGATTTTGTCAAATCTTAAAACAGTCAAAAATCTTCCAAACAGAAATTTTGCCTTTAAAATTTATCTTTAGCTCAGCAAAATTAACATATGCCATCACAAAAAGAAGTTTCAGCCCATTCAGGTCCATTGATCAAGTCTAATTGGGTTTATGAATGGACTTGATCCACATATGCCATCACAAAAAATAATACACCTAACTTTCAAATAATCCTAATTACAATCTATTCAATATGACATCAAATAACCAAAATCATACACCGTTCAACCCAATCTAGATATCCAAAACATAGCATAAAACTGGGCCTTTTAACAATTTCCATTGAAGAAAATTGTTAATGCCAGAAACCAGTATGCTTCAACAATCATGCATTCCATGAAATTTTGTCAAATGTTGCATTTAGTTTTCATGACAAAAGAAGCAATATAGAGTTCTACAATTAAACTACTGCAATCATAATTTAAACCAGCCTCTGAACAGACTTGCAACAGTTATAAAATGATAACAAAAACAAGTTTTATCTATAACCTAACATTTGAAACAGTCATAATAGGTAACAGACACTAGGTAGTACAAGGGGGTGATGACAACTACAAACATGGGTCATCATCGGTAGGACAGCGACGGACCTGCAAAAGAGTACCGTGATGAAACTGGTGCCGCAACTGCTTGCTGGTTAAAATCTGACAGAGCATTAGAAGCATATGCTGAATATAACCTATCCGCTGGGTCAGTTTCTCTTCTTCTTAAGTGATCAGGTTCAACACGGTAAACCTCTCTTCTTCCACCCATAGGATAGGAATCCTCTCTCCTTGGAGGTGGCAGATATGGGTCCAACACAGATGAAGAACCGTAACTATAGTGACTACCATATCGATCCCTGAGATAAGAGTCTGAAGTTGGAGCAGCAGCAGCAGTAATAGAGGCAGTTACAGGGGAAACTGCGGATTGCAATTCATGTCTAGCACCAACATGATAATTCCGATATTCTCTCTCAGTCAAGTAGAGAGGATCAGCAGGAATAGGTTCTCTGGGTGCAGGGACAGAATCCCTATATACAGGTTCTGGATGTCTTAATGGGAGCTGATGCCCACTTTCATGACCCATCTGATAGGGGTCTAAAGGGGCAATGTGATGAGTAGTAGTCAGGTTTTTCCTCTCTCCCTGAAGACCATAAGTTCGATACTCCTTTTCACTCAAGTATAAGTCACGACGGTTTTCCTCTGGGCGTGAAGATCTAACCTTGTTGTACGAATAATGATGATCCCTTTCACGAGACCTTCGCCTTTCACGAGACAGTCCATGATCCCTTTCACGAGACAATCCCCTTTCACGAGACAGTCCATAATCCCTTTCACGAGACAATCCACGATAACTCCTAGCATTGCCATTCGCATAAGGGTCTCTGGCAAAGTTTTCCCGGTTTGATTCTCTTCTTCCCGCATAAACTTCCCTATCCTGAATTTTTGTCACTGGTGGGTTCGGGACAGGTAGTGCATTTGAATGGAGTGAAGTTGGCCGGAAAAGTTTTGAAAGCTTCCTGACCTGAACGAGATAATGGAATATCATCAATGCAAAGATGTGTCAGAAAAAATGACTGCCAAGCCACCACAGGAAACATGTAACTCACCTGTTTAAGGGTCAGTTCAATTTTGAACTTGTTCTTTCCGTAATAATTTTCCTTGATAGCAGTCTTGAAAACACTCTCAGGGAGTGGAAAACAATCCATTTGGATGTTGAACCGCACCTGAAATTCAAAAGTCATCAGCAAACAGATCTGGTTAAATAGATTAAAAAGGTTTAAAGCCACTACACTGAGATGTGACCTGAACAGGGAAGGCCCCGCCAAAGGCTTTTGGCTCAAGTTTCATGCCACCAGAAGCGGATGCCTTGTAAATCCCATACATAAGCTTGAGATCAAAATCATAGAGGAACAGCTTAAGTCCAGGTTTGATCCCCAGCACAAGATCTTTTTTACTTGTTGATACACCCATGACCCGGTAATGGAAACAATCCGGCTTAGTCTTCTTGCTGCACATAAATATCAAACCGCCGAGTTTTTCATTCTTGTCTTTTTCTTCAACCTTTTCTTTGCTATTGTGTTCTTCTTTGTTCTTCTGAGTTCTCAAACCCTTGCCTTCATTCCTTTGCTTCTGTTGACTCTTATTTGACCGACCGATCTCCTCTTGGTTCTTATGACTCTGCTCGCTCTTCTTAGTGTCCTCTCTCTTACTAACATCCTCCTCTTGGTTTCCTTCCTTTGAATTTAGCTTCTTAGAAGTCTCTTCTACAGCATTGCCACTTCCTTTTTGGCCTTCTAAGACAGTTTTGCTCTTCTTCTTTCTGATTCTACGCCGAACCTGTGCACTAGCTTTGGGATTTCCGGTCTTCAAGTCATTTACTGGTGACTTCTTTGCAATTTTAGATCTGGCCTTCAAAGATTTTGGGGTTTTATGTCCAGATGATTTTCCTTCAGCGGAGGCATCTTCACCATTTTGAGCTTCCTTCCTTTCATTTTCTTGTTCCATAGTCTACTCAACAACCAGACCGCCCAGGCGAAATGCTTTCCACAAACAGTGATGAAAGGAATTAAAATAAACAAATAAGAAGGGACACAAGTTCACCAGTAAATTGCTACTTCTATAATGACTTAATAATGAACACAACAAATATAGGTTAATTCACAACATGCAAATTTCCGGTCTGAACCTTGAAACTAGAGTCCAACGACAAAATTGACACAACTTATAAACCACTCACACACCCATTTATAATGTGACTGAGATTCTTATGAGGCTCAGATCCAGAGACTTCCACACATTCACTCATGAATAGAGATTCTAATTGGATAATCCACGAAAGAAAATCAACTTATACACCCAAACCAACCACTAAAATCCATTGAAACTCTTCTGATATCAATATTATCTGCAAACTGAAATGATTAAATCAGTGACTCTCCATACTGCTAAATTTTTCAGTTCTTCCCCAGATCACAAATGGACTTCAAGCCTTCAAGGTGAAAGCTAGACTATAGTATTGACCACTAGAAAAGGAATCTCTTTTTCTTTATTATCTTTCCTTGAAAATATCCTAAAGAACTATATCATTCGCAAGGTAGATTTAAAAGGCAAATTTAATCCTACAGTAGTCACAACATAAAAACAGTAATTTATGGCTGAGATCAATGTATTAATAGGAAACGAAAATACTTATTAAGATTGACAAAACAAAAGAAAAATCCATAAGCTTACATGAAATAGTGATACAAGCTGGAAACTAAATACAGCAAAAACACATTTATAAGGATGTGCTCTTCTTCAGTGAATGGTGGTGTGGATCACGCGCCACAATGAAGTTGTAGTTATCCAATATAGCAGATCTATCTGGAGAGCAAAACCAGAAAATAGACAAAAATATAGTTAAGTTTGCAAACAGAATTAGTTCAACGATAATAAGCTCTAGATTTTCATTATATCACTAGTAAAGGAAACACAAAAACATAAGCAATCAAAGAATTACACTTGTTAAAACCCTGAATAATGAAAACATAAGAGATCAGACAGCTAATCCAAGAGCCGCAGAAGTAAGTATTTATAGACAGAGCAAGTCTTTTTCTTACCATAACCGAAAAACAGAATCATTACCACCATCTAAACTAACAATTTCCCTTATAAACTGTATCCCAACGCCTAAATTGCAGATACAAAATTGAAAGAAAAGTTGCATTTTACAGTGTCCCAAAGAGGGGCAAAAAACAGAATTCTTCCTCTCACATTCTTCATTTGGCATCAAAAAATAAATAAAGGTAAAGGTTTTCGGATATTCAATCTTAAAACAGCCATGAATGATCAACAAACCAACAGATACCAATTCAAGTTGCACAAAAGCAAAAAAACCCAAAGTAGAAAAACATAAGAGATCAGATAACTCATCCAAGAGTTGTGGAAATAAGTATTTGTCGACAGAGCAAGTTTTTTCTTACCATAACATAAAAAAAGAATCATTCCCCCCACCTAAACTATCAATTTCCTTTATAAAGTGTATCCCAACACCTAAACTATTGCAGATACAAATTTTAAAAAAAAAAAAAAAAAAATCACATTTACAATGCCTCAAAGACGGCCATGGAAACGGAATTCTTCCTCTCACTCACATTCTTCATTTGGCATTGAAAAATAGATAGACAAACATAATGTTATTCTGATATTCAATCTCGAAAACAGCCAAACATGAATTATCAACAAACCAACTGATACCAATTTAACTTCCACAAAAACAAAACAACAACAACCAAAAAAAAAAAAAAAAAAGAATTAAATTTCCTCCTCCTTCACTAACTCGAGCTCATACATACACCTATACAAAAACGCCCCAAAAATAAGAACTTGAAGCTCGTGTTTTACATTGTTTCAATTTTATCTTGCGTGATATCAAAAATCGATTCAAGTTAACAATATCGAAAACAACACTACATGGCACCTAATCAAGCTCTGCCTAGAATTTAGAAACCAATTCAATTTGTAAGCAAACAAGTACGATTTGGCATGAATTTCGTTAATCGTATACAAATATAACACAGCGAGAATCTTCAGCGACGCTGAGAGAGGAGATAAAAACGTTACCGTTTTGCAGAATCCGAGATAGAGATAGAGAGGATCCGACGAGAAACTGAAAATAGAGAATTGGATTCTAGAGAAGAGGCGTTATTAATATCAGGACTCTGGAGGCCGACAACGACGTCGTTTTGCTTGTTTATATTTCAGCAACCTGGGGACTGAATTGATATTGTGCTTCACCTTTTATTTTTGAGCTAATTACACCACCTTCCCTAAAGTTTTACTAACTACAAGTTGAGTCAACTTTATCATTAATGGATAAAAACCTTCATATGCCGTTAATTGATTTTAATCAAACTTAACAGGACAAGGGTATTTTTGTCTTTTTATACTTTTTAAATTTTATTTTATTAAATAAAAATTAAAAAATTAAGAAAAAATCTCATCCCTCCATATTTCAAATGATGGACGATTAAAATTTATTTAAAAAAATAAAAAATAAAAAATAAATCTTAGTAAATTGAGATCCAATCTCCATAATGAATATCCACCAAGAAAAAAATAATAATAATAATAGTAATAGAAGAACCCAGAAGAGTTCGACCTTCTAGGTTTGTTCAAAGAACTCAGATCTGGGTTCTTCCTTTTCTTCTTCTTTTTTTTTACTAGGTTAAAGAACCCGGAATGGGTTCTTCAAAGAACCCTTCTGGGTTCTTCCTCCCACCTTCTTCTTCTTCTTCTTCTTCTTTTTTTTAGGTTGAAGAACCCATTTCTGGGTTCTTCCTTCCATATTTTTTTTTTAAAAAAATAAATTCCAAATATCCATTGTCCATTCAAAGATGGATTATGGAGATCTAAAGATTGATTTTTTATAATAATTTAATTTTTTAAAATAAAAAAAAAACTCATGGAAATCAACTAACGATAGGGGAGATCTTTATCCATTAACGGTAAAGTTGACTCCGTTTATAGTTGGTAAAACCTCAGGGGAGGTCGGTGTAATTAAATCTTTATTTTTTGTGTCATTTTTTCGTTTCAAAAGGTAATTTCAAAATTTGCTTTATTTGACTATCGCCCAATGTGAAAGGACACTTATTTAGGCTAGTAATGTCTCATGTTCGAGTCGCTACTACCGTAGTTGGTATGTCAAAAAATTTTTTTTTTTAAAAATATCCTTTGAAATAAACAAAACTTAAAAGCCTATTACTCTCACTCCATTGTTGAAAATTTAACTAATTAAACCGTTGGGTCAGATATTTTACTATTTTTCATCCTTCGAAATAAAGAAGATATAAAAGCCTATTACTTTTACTCGGTTGTAGAAGATTTAACTAATTAAACTGATTGGGTCAAAGATTAATAATTCGATATAGTAAAGTAAATAACGGAAGATACCCAAAGCCCCTTAAGTTTTTACCATTTATCTAAAATAATTATCTAATTTTGAATTTAGATAAAAATGTATCTGTAGATAGATTGTCAGTACACAATCTGAGAGGATTTTGTAACTAAATTTTGACATCATAAATTGGTTTTAGTATAAAATAAGGGAGTTGTATCTAAATTCAAAATTAAAGGATTATTTTTATAAAAAAAGGTCAAACCTCAAGGAGGTTTTTGTGATTCTCCCTAAATAAATAAGTGATACATATTAAACTAATCAAGTTGTAGTTTAATTCACAAAATTAAAATTTCTTTTGATTTGGAAACAAGGAAATGATACCTCTATATTGACACAATCAAGTTAAATACCATTCTCCAAAGGGTCCAAAAACAGAGTCATTTCAAGAACAATTGAAATATATTCAGTCAAGATAGACTTTAACATCAATTCCATTATCAATGAGGGACTGAACCACAGCTCTGATCTTTCCTTCAAATTTGTCCCTCTCCCTGGGAGTATATGAGGCAGTGTACACATCAGCTTCTCTTGCCCGGTCGGACAGAATCCGGCCAACGGCCAAACACGCAGGTATATCTGAACGGGACTTGAGTGCTGCCTTGATGTCTTTAGAGTTTGTGCCAGCAACCGCAACCTGCTTGCTCGTCACCCTGTGGGTGAGGGAGGCTTGCACAAAGCGCTTTGAGATGAACACATCGAGTGTAAATGGCTCCATATACGCTCCAGTGCGTTGTTTGAATGAAATGTGCTTGGTCGGATTCTTGGATTTCTTCCCCTTCTGGTAAGTGTATGGCCGGCTATTGTCATCGTCAAGGAAATCCTCTACTCCAAAAAAGCTCCTAGGCGCACAATGAACCTGTAAAGCAGCAACATTAGGGAAAAACTTTTACGTATCAAAAACTAATATTTTTCACATTCTTGTTTAACTTCTAAATTCGAGCAACTTAGCAATTCCAAGGTTTCCCAGGTTAGTTATCAACACTTTTAGCAGATTTTAAAAGAACTTCCAAGTTTTCATCTTAAGAAATTGATATCTGACAATTGTGGTCTTAAATGAAAAGAGTAGACCACACAAGTATTCATGAAAATGTGTCAGCCAGAAAGAGAACAAAATCAAGAAAAGGTTCATATTGCCAGCAGATCTTGAAGACTGAACTAACATGTATGGACCCCTGACATAAATGTCATTCTTTGTAAATTATTTTCTTTCCGACTATTATACATATATCAAACCTTTGAGACACACAATAACATAACTTCATGTCTTTAAATTTGACAGGTTGCAGAAAAAGTCATGTATAGGATTAGCAAGCGCCAAATTAGCATGTGTGAATGTAAACATGACAAGTTTAGATATCTTTATACATTAGTTTATCAACCAAAAAGTATCTTGGAATACAATTGCGAAAAAGTAAAAACTTCCACTTATTTTTAAATGTATGAACCTCTTTTCTGCCTGAATTTCAATCAAAAATCCATGAACTCATCCTGAACCATCTGAAGCCTCCTGAGAGTGACACTAATCTAGCAGACAGCTATCAACATCTATTTCAAATCTAAAGCTTTATAAACATTCCATTCCATTACCGTATCAGTAAAGGCCCCTACGCATTTGATTAAACCTTTGCTTTCTTTATTGACTTCTCTCCAATATCACTTTATATTTACAGCAAAGAACTGGTTGCAGCATGAGCATACAGATTGAATAACCCCCAAAAAGTACCGCACAAATTTTGGCAAAACATCAAACAAAATACTATGGCCCATTAACCCTATTCAGGCACAACCACCACATAGTTTCATCTCAGCAAAAACTCGGTTTCGATTACTTCACACTGCCCAAATCTAATCCAGCAATACTTGCATACCGCCTTCTAATCATGAATCCGTATTTCCATCTCCAGCAACTCTAAAATCTAAAAACATAACACAAACCCATAACATTTCACTTCCGATATCAGCACCGATTTACTTTTGCTAACTCTACAACAACAAGCAACAACAATAAGCCAAAACGCCCCAATTTACGTCAAATTTCATTTGTCTTGATTCTTTCTAACAGCTAAACTGTAACAAATACCGGGTAGACTCAATACGATAAAAAGACATGATTTTAAGCATACTCAAAACATAAAATGAACAAGAAAGTCATGAAAAACAGCACAACCCAATAACAACAATACCTGTCCTTGGTGCAAACCGCTAGTGGGTATATAAAAGCAAGGCCGAATAATCCTCTCTCCGCCATTTGCAGCAACAACACCTTTGTTCAAAACCTTGGCCAGTACTTGCTTCAACATATTTTTACTTCACACGAAACCAGCCACCAGTTGTTTTTCAGTTGTTTTATGATACGCCTGAACAGACATAAAAAAAAAAAAAAAAAAAAATTAGAACACCCAGTTGCAACGCGTGCTTTATCAGTATGGAACAGTGAAAATTAATGTTTGTGAAAAGACAAACACGTCAAAGTGTTCTAGTAGGAATTTTATCGAATACGTAACGTGCATTGCGTAAGCACACTGCTTTGATTTTTAAACCAACTTGTTTCGAAGTCTTAATGTTTTAGAAAACAAAATGAAAACAAAAATTATTCTTTCAAGAGTTCGAAGTTTACCAGATGAAATAGGCTCTAATTGGACACCGTTGTGTCGCAACCAAATATGAGAGACACCGTGTGGACTGAAAAGAAAAGGGAAACAAGAAATTTAGGAAGAAAAGAACATTACGATATAAGTACAACTTATTGGCTTTTGACTTTCAACATGGGCATTTGGTCTAGTGGTATGATTCTCGCTTAGGGTGCGAGAGGTCCCGAGTTCAATTCTCGGAATGCCCCTTTTATTTTTTCTTTTTACTAAATCTAAAAGACAGAGACCAATTATTAATTTTATCCTTAACTTTTAAAAAATTATCACAGTTTTAATGCAGTTTCATTTATTGTTACTTTTAAGCCCTAAGTTTCCGTAAATATATTAATTTAATCCCTCTGATTAATTTATTAACAGTCAAATTAACTGAAAATGTAAAAAAATAATTTTACCATTTTTCTATTTAAATGAGTTAAAATTATTATTTTACTCTTAAATTTTTTTTAAAATATTATTAATATACAGTTATTTTATATTAATTTTTAAAAAATAAAATTTTAAAAAAATTAAATTAGATCTCTACCGTCCATCAAGAATGATGGACGGTGGAGATCATATTGAGGTTTTTTTTAAAAAAAATTATAAATGGAGAATTAAAAAAAATTCAGTGGAAATCCAAACAGGAACAAAAAAAAAATTCAATTTTATTTTTTTTCTTGCTGATCTTGGTGGAGAAAAAAAAAACTAAAAAACTAATATGGATCTCCACCCAAGAACAACAAGGAAACAAAAAAAAAAAAATGGGTTGGAAGTTTCTGAGTTCATAACTCAGATCTGAGTTCGTTGAAGAATGAACTTATTTATGAGTTCGTTGAAGACAACGAACCTAGAAATCGTTGAAGCTTTTCCAATTTTTTTTTTTTTATGTTCTTGGTGGAGATCCAATCCCATATTAGATCTCCATCATCCATCAATGTGTTGATGGATGATGGAGTCTAGTTTGCATCTCCACTCAAAGAACATAAAAAAATTGATGGACGGTGGAGATTTATTTAAATTTTTTTAATTTTACTTATTTAAAATTTTAATTAGAGGTAGGTTTAAAGATAAAAATACCTCTGGAACCGTTAAGTTTAACTAATGGTTGACTCACAGAGGACTAAATTAATATATTTACGAAAATTTAGGGTACAAAGATATTAATAAATAAAATTGTATAAAAATTTGATAATTTTCTAAAAGTTAAGGACCAAATTGATAATTATTCAAAAACAAAATAAAAAGTTTCCTTTACATATTATCTTACTTTCTCTTATTTATTATATAATTTTATATTTATTTATAACATAGGGATGTTTTTTGGGAAAAAAAAACAAATAGCAAAATATTATTTATTATATGATTTTATATTTATTTACTACATAGAGATGTTTTCGGGGAAAAAGAAGAAAGAAAAACCAAATATACATGAAATTATTTCACGATTTAAAAAGGGGGCATTCCGAGAATCGAACTCGGGACCTCTCGCACCCAAAGCGAGAATCATACCACTAGACCAAATGCCCTATGTGTTTACTGCCATGTTTTATTTTCTATTGAACAATGGAAAACATTTCACAGTTCAACAATCCATTTAAACCCCGTTGGAAAATATTTATATGCTTTTAACTTGTAACATTTTATCAACAAAGGAATATGAGGTACATAGCAATAAAGAGGATTCAATCGAAAATAATTCACCAACTGATTTATATTTACGAATATACTGAATCAAACCATGAAATAAAAATGCAGAGCCTGGGAAAAAAGTTCTATTCTTCGAGGACTTCCATTACACATAGCCCAAAACATTTCTAAGCATCTAAACTGATTTTGCAACACAAGCATGTTTATAAACACTTTCAATGCTTTCAAAAAATACAAAAGCACAAGTAACATCCAACACAGCCAATATGAAGAGAGAGAAGAAAACATCACAGATATAAAAACTACACAAAACAAAGGCTTCAACAGTCAGTCCCCAGATCAATTACTCGATTGACCATGGCAAGAGTCTATTAAAGTTCCAGAGATACACTGATGATGATGATTCATCTGAGATGGCTACAATGAAACTGGCCAAGAGAAAATATAATAATTACTACTTCAAGTCCATGGCCAACCATGTTCTCAGATGATAAACAAAAATAAATCCGGTGATCAAGCTTCTACGATATTCGCCGATTGGAGCATTCGAACAAAGACTCCTAACTGGCTACAAACTAAGGTGAGGTAAAAGGACAGTATACAACATAAACCCAGTTGTCTATTCATTCTAAACAGATTACAGTACCAGGAATAGCCATGGGGTCAAGCTTCCAATAGCCTCTAAACGGATTTTCGTTCTCCCCTGTGAGCTGCAAAGCTGGAATCTGATGAGAAAATCTAGTTACATCAGCCTGTTGGATTTCCATAAAACCAGTTTTGGATCTTTGGCTTCTTGGAGCCCTGTAAAGGGCTTTAGATCCATTAACACGCATTAAAACTGCCACTTTTACGCACTGCTCATTATCTTCCAAGACTTCGACAATTTCACATCCACCCTTATCACGGTCAAAATAGGTTGACTCAGAGTTCCAATTCTTGTACAGTGCCCACACCTCACCCTTCTTAGGGTATACTTCAAATCTATTCCTACCAACAGGTGTAGCTTTTAGCTGATGAGAAAACGCAGTGCGTGGTAAAACCAAGTTTTTACCATTTTTTAATTTAAAAGTCCCACAACAAACAGGCAGGGACAGGTCTTTCGGGGGTAAGCATGCTTCAAGTAGTGCCACATGCAATCTGAAATCAGGTGTTGTTTCAATTCCCTTAACTTGAGCATAGCTCTTAGGCATCGCATCACTATCGCCATAAAATGCCCAAATCTGATCAAGCTCAAACTTCTCCTCAGACTTATCATCCTTAAAGTCATAAAACTCTGCTTCAGCAACCTTACGGCTTGTAGTCGGAGGTGCAGGGGAATTGGAGGTTTCCATGACATTGGTGGAACTCCCATGCCTCACAGGTAAATGCATCTTACCATCAGACATACTTGGGGAAGCACTTTCCTTAGACTGAGAAACACTGTCATGCTCTTCGTTTTTCTTAGCATCTAAATGCTTGTTGGCATCCTCCTGGGTTGTAGGCTGACCTGCATCAACTAAGTTACTTTTCTTGCTCAAATCCCTAGGAGATTTTCTGAGTCGCAAGGCATCCACTGCAAAATCAGTCTCTTGCTTCTTGGGGATTCTGGTTCTCTCATCAGCTGGATTAGGCTGACTGGGGATGAAATCCATTATGTCTTCATTACCATCTTTTCTAGTGCATTGACTGGCTTCAACTTGATTGTGATTCTTCCTTTCACTGTTTTCCCTCTTACAGTCACTCTCATGCTTCTTTGGCGTGCTACTCTTCTGACAATCCATTAGGGGTTTCACATTAACTTTGGAAGACTTCGGGCACGAACCACTTGGTTCAGTATCCATCTTTCTGTTTTCCATCTTATAATCACCAAAATCAGTAAGCTCATTGAGATTAGTAGGCAGAGAAGCAGGATCAAGCTCAAAAGATCCTTCGGGTACACCATCCTTCTCCTTGCCAGTCATTCTAAATGACGGACATCGATGTGAAAATCTATACAGCTCACCTGGTGCTACATGAAATGACACAACCCCATTCTTTGCAATTCGCTGAAACACACTAACAAACCCTTTCACTCTGCCCAGATAGGCAACCCCAATGCCTTCATTCTCTTTAAAATCTGTCACAACCTCTACAAATTCATATCGGTATGGTGGTTTATGCTTTTCTGGATCAGAACTCCACTTCATATCCCAATCCCTAAAAAGGGCCCAAGTTTCTCCCTTCTTAGGATATATCAGGTACGAGCTTCTACCAGCACCTCTAATGCAACTTATCTGATGAGAAAACATTAGACGATCTTCAGTTCCTTCGGAGCTCCCATTCATGAACTTACCACAAGCAACAGGCAGATCAACATCACACCAGTCATTCTCACTTTCATCATCTGGATCAGGCTCTAGCCAAGTAATTTGTAGCTTGAAACTAGGTGAGAATACTTTCTTGATCCGAGCATAATACCTTGGCATGCCATCACATGTATCATATATAGCCCACACTTGATTAACAGCAAAACAGTTTTCTTCCTTATCTTTATCAAAATCACTGAATTCTGGATCAGGATACTCAAGAATCTCTGGCTTAGCTTTGCATTCCCCAGAACTGGCTTCTTTCACCTCCTCTTCACTGGCATCGGATGGTTTGCCCCCATTTGACCTCTTGGCAGGGCTCACAAAATCATCATCCTCATTCTTATTTTCATTGTAAAAAACATTTTGCTTTTGCCTGGAAGATCTTCTGGTCGGATGGCCTGTATTGAGTCCAAAATCATGTGCTGGATCGTCTTCATCACCATTGCCAGCATCATAACTTTCACTGGATTCGCCATCTGACTTCCTCTTTCTCTTCTTGTCTGAATTTCTTGAAGTTCCCCATTCAGTAGGCTTTCCTCCGTCAGGCTTGGGCTTTCCGACACCTTCCTTCCCATTTGCTACATCAGGCTTATGCATTCTTACACCCTCCTTCACATTCGTGCGACCATCTACTTTCCCTTGGGCCATAGCAGAAGGCTTTCCACTATTACTTTGTGATGGTACACCTTTCGAGGGCCCCTGATTTGAAATCCCATTTTTAAACACTGGATTTGGAACCCCATTCTGATTGGCAAACTGACTAAAGGGAAATCCTGATGACACACCCCGAGCACCCAAATCATAGGCAGTGAAGGACTGTTGACAACTCTGACAACGTAATACTTTATTTACATGAGTCCTGAGGTATTGGTACCTTATACCACAAGAGGAACAGCATGTCCAGAACGTTGTCTTATCTGCATTTTGAGAAGGATGTGCACCTGTAAACTGCATATGAGGAGGTTTGGAAACCTTGTTTGCAGCCCCATATTGTGAATGAGGGCCATTCTGAAATTTGCTTGCAGTTTGTTGTTTCCTGAAAGAGTTCTTCTGTGACTGTTGAGGTTGAGGCTTGGGTGCGAAATTCCCTGCTGTTACTCTAAACTTCAAGTCATACACAGAACGTTTTGTCTTGTCTGAAAGCACCCTATTTGCTTCCCCAATCAACTTGAAAGCAGCCTCAGCACCAGGAAATTTATTCTTATCAGGATGAAGTATCAGCGCAAGCTTTCTGTACTGCTTCTTGATAGTCATCTCATCAGCTGATCGTTCAATCTGAAGAATTGAGTACCAATCCATTTCTGACCCAAAAATTTTATTCTGTGCTGAGCAATGAACCTCGCATACTGTCAATAACTGGGAAACATTATCAAGACCGGGGAAGAGTTGTTGCGCCTTACGAGCAATCTTTTGTGCCCCTGAAAAATCTCCATCTTGCATCCTCTTTTCTGAAATCTCCTTTGCCCTCATTGCCTCCTCTTTGTTGCACTCCATAATTGATCCACAACTCCAGAACTTCAAAACCACTCTGATCTCTCAATCTCTCTTGCCCCAAATCCAAAGTCTTCAGCACCCACCAACCATACAGCATCTTTACCCTGAACCAATTAAAGTCAAACAAGTTTTAGTCTATTAACCAATCAATTCTTCACCCATGAAGTTAACAGAACATGACATAAGACAACTTACCCACCATTCCACTATCCACAACCATAAATACTTTTCAGCATAAGAGAACGCCCAAAAGCAAACGAAATCAAAGCACTTTCCCGACACTGCAGAAACGTTTCACACCATACCTGAACTAAGCCGCAACTGTGACCCTAAAGGCCCAAACTCCAAATTCAAACCTGCAACCCAAATCAAATTGTAATCAAAACGTTCTACTGAGAGAGAGAATGCAGAACGCATCCATATGGATCCTAATACTATCACATAATAGAGCAGTTCCAAATAGCCAATTTCAGACAAAATGCCAAAGTATAAGTTTAAATATCAAAACTCAAATTGTGAATTCAAAAACCCACATGCAAGCACCACAAGTTAACTGTAAAACAAGAAAAACATGCCCGTTTATGACAACAGCAAAAACATCAAGCATATCAAACGAAATCAATCAAACTATTTAGGTTTGATATTTTCATAGAACAAAAGGTATAAATAGATCAAACTAGAAAAACATTAAAAAAAAAAGTTGAAAATGAAATTTCATTTTGTTCTCTCCTCTAGCAACTATTAACACATCCCAATATTAACATAACGAACCGAACTTGGGGGAAAAAAAAAATTTCGCCCCAGCAACAGCAAGCAAATTCAAAACATTTACAAACTCGTAATTTTTTGAAACAGTAAATACATAAATCACACAACAGCATTAAAATCAAATCACATGTTCACATGACCACAACACAAAAATATAAAAACCCGAAACATTATTTCACTAAACGAATCAGGAACTACAACGTTATAGAACAATCCCTAGATTGTCAACTAAAAATCTATATTTTCCACACACAAAAAAAGGAAAATAATACTCACAAATTGAAAATGCAAGGGCTCTTGCGTCAAACTGCAGGCGGACCAAACTCGAAGCGCACTCATGCAATCACTTAAAACACACCCACACACACACACACACACACAAAAAGAAAGAACCGCAAACAAATAAACAAACAAACAGAAACCCTAGAAACTTTATGAGAGATTAATTGAGAGAAATGAAAGCGATTGTACGGACATATAGAGAAATTGAAGAAAGAGAGAGCTTACTTGAGAGATAGAGAGAGTGAGATGGAGTGTTGGGGTTTTGTGAGAGAGAGAGAGAGAGATTATGAGAAGGAGAGAGAAATTGTGGAGGGAGAGCGTAGAGGGAAAAATTTTTAGTAAAAAGAGGGAAGAAGAGGAAAAAAGAACAAAAGGACCCTTAGATTTCTCTGATATTGTTTTATTTTTATTTTTTGTGGTTTTGCCCCCTTATATTTTTCTTTCTAGTAGATTCATTCCATACATTGGGGTTGGTGGTGGGGCCACGCTCTCTAGGGTGACAGACTTGAGACAGTTACTATTTTTTTTTTTTTTTTTTTAATATCACTTTAAGTTAATTTAACTTTTAGGTTTATGAAATTTCTAGAGAAGAGATCTTCCTTGTAAAAAATTGATTAATTTCATTGTTTTTTGCTTTTGTCCTTCTTGTGTGCAAATTCCTTAAAATGAAGAATTGGGTATGGTTAAAGGTGTAGCGACGGATAAAATTGGATTGGATTTTACCGATCATGTTTTTTTTTTTTAGGTTTAATTAAGATTGTGGATTGAGTTACGCGAATAAGAATTACTTACTTAAACGTGAGCACATTGTAGTTGATTTTAATTTTTTTTATATGTTTTTTTTTGTTTGATTGGACCAATAAGTTCAGCCCATTGGGCTTGTGGATGTAAATAGTAAAGTGTCAATCGGGCTAAACTAGGCTAGCTTGACCTGAAATTTTATAATATAATTATCAGATCAAGTCAGATTATGGTCTGACCACTATTCGAACTGAATATATAATAAAAATATTGAAAAATCAAACATCAAATTGGATTGGACTTAGATTTAGTCTGACTAAATCGAACCCTCGAACTCAGACTTTTAATGGACTAGGCAAGACTTTAACAAACCAGATAATATTTTGACTGGATTTAAGGCCAAATTATTTTAAATTATCATCTACATAACTATATTCATTTTTCATGTATTGAATGTTTCTTATCACTCACAATTTTTATCATGAAGTTTATTCCAAGTGGTGGATAATACTTCATTAAATAAATAGTATGACAATTAAGTTATGGACAAATACCTTATGAATATATGTGTAATATATCCACATTTTTTAAACTTCTACTATGTTCACATTTAATAGTTAAACATGGTAGATGATACCCAACAACATCAACATAGGTTACAATTTCCTCAAAAAAAAATATTTTAAAAACACAAAATTCTGGCAAAATTGGACTTTTATTCGAATCGGGCCGGACTTAGACTTTTGACGGATTGGGCCAAACTCGAACTCATTCAAATTCGGGCCAAATTTTGTTATTACCTTGGAAAGCTTGAAATCAAATATTTGTTTACATATTTGAATCAAATTATATGGATTTACCTGGACCGGATTAGAATAATACAGAACTGAATTTGAATTATACAAAATCTGTTCGATCCGCTTGATACCTCAACCCATTTGATACATATTACCATAACTATAATGGTTTGATCATCTAGGTTTGGCTAAATCATAATGAGCCTTGATTATTTTTTTGTTATTTGAGCTATTGTCATAACACATTTTAATTTGTGATTTATAGTTGATACAAAATGAAATAAGAATAAAGAAAAATTAATTATTTGTTATTTATAATGTTGATATCTTTTAAAAATTAGCAAGCTCAAATTAAAAGATACAAGTTCAATCAAAATAGGTGGCTAGTTTTTTTATTTATTTGTATTTATAGTAAACTTTATAAGAAATCTATACAATAATTTCAAACTTTTGGCCTCTTATCGCAATTTTTCATTAATAGTATATAGATTATCCCTTGAATACTATATTTGTTCAAGGGTTGTTTCAAAATTAATTATTATTGATTTTAAATTTTTTTTTCTTGAATTGATAACATATGGTTTTCACATGTCAAAAAGATATAATTAAACTGCAAAAAAAAAAAAAAAAAAAAAAAAAAAGCAAAAACAAATGTGAAGTTATTAAAACCAAATTTTATTTTGTTTGAAATTTCCAATAAATACCAAAAGTTTGGGGCAAATTTCAGATTGATTAAAGTTATATTCTAGTTTTTTGAAAAATGCATTTCACGGGGGCGTAATTTGCTCATTCAAACAAAACGATTTTGGCCTTTTTTTTCTTTTTCAAATTTAAAATTTTAACTGTTCAATTTAAATTTTTAACCACCTGGCGCTCATTCACTCGGATAATATCTCAGGTTCGACTTGCAATAATGCATCTTGTATGTCAATTTTTTTTAAAAAAAATCTTTTACTATTTTGAGCCGAGAAAATGATAAAGCTATAATTTTCAATGATTTCGGGTTTTGTTAAGTATGGTTTAACTAGTAGATTTAAATTTTTACCTATTTTAAAATAATATTACTTATATATAATAATAATTTTGACAAGAGGCATAAAATGTTATGTTTAACCGCTAAAACATGTCGTATCTATTTTTTTTTTAAAAGAGCTTTTAAATCATAAAACTATTTAAATTACTTATTTCATTTTCAAAAAAAGCACTATTAATTTTATTTTCTGAAAAAATACATGAAAAAATTCTGTACTCTCAAGCTTACCATTATTATTATGATGTCTATTAATAAAGAGTGTTCTTTTGCGGCATCAACCAGAATGTGTAGAAAATATGTCCTTAAAAAAAAAAAAATCAGAATATGCAGCTATATCTCAACTACAAAAATTGAAAATAGAAAATTTTCATTGTACCTATAAATATATTTGCAGCCTAACATGAGACATACATATATATATATATATATATATATATATATATATATATATATATCAAGATTCATGTTCACTAGTTACACCAGCAACAGAAATGGGAGATTTATTATAACACACAATAAGTCTCAGCAGCTGCTGATCCCAGACATTGATTGATATACATTTGATTGTCATGAAGAAACAAGGGATATATTCAGCTACTAGAGGAGGAGGTTTCCGACTCATGTGTTTCTTGCTAGCACATCCCTTATCAGTTGTTTTGGAGCTGCAACAAACAGATGAACAAAGCAAATGTCATGAGATGGTGAAATAGTGTTGTGTGGAAAAAATGACAACTTTTGGGACAGAAAAAGTTCTCTTTTGTTTACTCAATGGTTTCTTGAGCTTTTTCGTCTTACCGGGCAAACCAGTGAACCTTTCAACCTGTACAAATGCTTGATTGATGAACATCTCTGTCCCGAAAACAACTGTAGCTCCACACTCCTGCGCTTCTTGTAAGAGTCTAGTCCATTTTGGTGTGTAAATGGCATCGAACACCAAGGAGTAGCGTTTCAAAGCTTCCTGCAAAAATAGAAGTAGAATGAAATGTCAGCTTCAGCATATGGAAACATGAATTCGATATCAGTCAAGCATAGAATTTTCTTGGCAGGCACAATGAATTCGATAAATCCATTATATTTACATAATCAACTACATTGGTTTGATCACAAATTAGAATAACAGTACTAAACACAAGTTTTTCAGCTGAGAATTTTGACTACTTGTTATTAGGCAGCTATTTTAGAAACATCCAATATGGAAAAAGTTGCGAGTCTGGTAAACCTTAGGTAAGGGTGTGTCGTCCATCCTTGGTTTCATTCCAACTGATGTTGTATTTGCAAGAATCATTCCCTCTTCTGGATGGAAATCTTTTAATTCCACGAGAGTAATAGCTTGTCCTCCAACTTTATCCGCGAGTTGTTTGGCTTTCTCTGAATCAAAAAGAAATTACGAGTCATTATCTGGGTTAGCAAGTAAACATTAAATGATAATCTCAGCAAAGATACACGAAATTTGAAAAGAAAGCTTGCAGTTTAGGTGAATATATATATAAAGTGGCCCCACAAAGTATGTAGCGTTCATAGAATATGTTATACTGATATAGTGAGTAGAAAAAAAAGTTCTAACCGTATGTACGATTTGCAACAACAACTCTCGCTCCCTTCTCATTTCCACCATAAGCAAGTGCCTTCCCAGCACCACCAGCTCCAATGACGACAAACAATTTACCGGCTAAGGGAGAAGCAGATGCAGGGGTTGCACCATTTGATCCTGCACATAGAAATAGTGGTTAAAACCTTAAATCTAACCTGGAAAAATGTTAAAAAACCAAAAATAGTTAAGAATCTAAAATGAAATATAGAATTGCTTGTAATTTATAAGATACCACGTAATGCCTCCTCAATTGCTGCAATGGCTCCAAGATAGTCAACATTGTAACCCATCAACTTCCCATCAGTTGGTCTCCTGATCATGCAACTAATGGCTCCTATTTCCTGTAAAAGATTTGGTGTTAGTACTGAAAATATGGGAAAAAAACACCATTTGCAACAGATTTAAACTAAAAATTCTTAGTAGGGACTAAGAGCACATAATGTATTATGTCAATACTTTCAAAGTAGAGAGAGAGAGAGAGAATTAGTTACCTTGGCAATGGGATCGATCTCATCACAGCACTCAAGTCCAGCTTCCTTGTGAGGAATTGTATAACTGCATTTTTAATCGATAAGTTTATTTTCATTGGCAAAATGGACTCAACTAATGCTTGTAATGTTGCAGTATTGGAGAAGAGATCTTACCTGTATCCAACAAAATCCGTGGATGAATAAGTCTTGATAAAATTAGCAACACTGTCAACCATCAAAGGCAAATATATCCCATTAAATCCAAGGGACTTAAACGCGGCGTTGTATAGATGGGGACTCTTGCTGTGACCGATAGGATTTCCAATAACGCCATGTACTTTGGTATCAACCCCTATCTGTCTGAAATTGTACAAGTCTAACAAGTCCACAAGAGTTGGTTGCCCTGGGGCAGACGTCACTCCTGCCTCAATTGAACCAAATGTGAGAAATCCACCATACTTAGCCGAAAGTATCCTTGACATCAAACCCCTCTCGCCCATGACAAGTCCGATCATTGGGACCTATTTATTTGTTAAAGCATCATCAGTAAACGTACAATAGCATTTACAAGAAAAAGAAGAATATAATCCTAAACTTTAAAAAGCATTACCATGGCATGTACATTACTTACTTGAGAATGAACAAGTACTTGAAACATCTGTGCATTGTCCGAGATGTCTACAGAAGTTGTGGCAATCTTTACTATATCAGCTCCGGTAGCTTGTATTCTTGCTATGAGATTGCCAATTTCTTCGACTGAGGGTGTATTTTCATAGTTGTGGGATGAGACAATGATTTTAACCTTTTCAGGCTTCTTCCCTTGAATAGAACTATAGAATTCTTGAGCAACCTTCATGAGCGAAAAAATTGGAAACTTTAGCATAATGATAATTTATAACTGCCACAGCAAACCTACACTTAGCATTCAAACAGTGATTTTTTCGAAAAAGACAAGATAGCATATGGTGATAGATCTACCTCTAGCTCGACATCCAAGTAATCCGTTCCCAATTCCATGGCCATATGTAGTGCTTCTTGCCGTTTGCTTTCATCACCATCATACTGACCACCTTCCCATTTCGGCCTTAAAAAAGGTACATGATCCATAGAAAAAAATTGTTACACAGATGAGAAGTTAATCTTGACAGAAATTGTCACATAGCATGAGAAGAAACACAATAGCATTCTTGACTTCAACCCATCTAAAGATGCAAACCAGCAATCATGAAAAAGCTTTTTTCAACTTAAAATTTTTATTTTCCATTGATGACTCATTACCTGTAAGTGATAAGAGTGGGCAGAGGAGCTTGTTTGATCAAGATATCGAGATCATTTTTAGGACTAAAATTCTTCAAGAAATCAACCCGAACCTCGACAAGGTCAGCACCTAGTTCCTTGGCCTTTCCCATCAGAACAAGCATCTGATCAACTGTTTCTGCCATTACTGGTGCACAAACCAATGTCCAATTTTTTCGACCTCCATCCCCGATTTTAAGATCCCTAGTAGCCAACTAAAATCCGCCATGAATAACAAAACAAGACATCACACATGGCCTTAAAATCATCAGATAATGCACGAAGTTTATATATATAGCTTATTGAACAAACATAAGCAACATGAACGATAATTATTATTCTGGGTTGTTTCCAAATTATAAGCATTGAATACACATGTTTGGTTGGTGAGAAAAATATAAAGTAAAACTTAAATAAATCAGAGTTTCAAAATCTTGAGCTATATTTGGCTCTAAAAGAAATCATTAAAAACAAATAATTTGACTTATTTAAATTAATAGTTTCACATTTATCTTCACAAGAACCATAACACCAGAAAACTTTCTTCTTCTCATGCATTTCTTCACCCACCGGGCAAATTCATATAAAACCATGATTATTTGGGACCCCGAAAAAGAACCAACAATAGAACCAAACACATATAAGCATCCACTTTCAGTTCCCAAACTTTCCCAGAAACCAAACAGCAAACAAAAGACAGAATTTTGCAGGTGGAAGATGGAAATGCATACCGGACTGCGGCCGAAAGTCATGGTGCGTGGAAGAAAGACGTTCGCATAGAATGAATGTGGCGAGCTCTGTTTCGAATCTCGCGGTTTTCTGTTGAGAGAAGAACAGAGAGAGTTTGGTGGGTGCGGTAGGTGTGCGTATATGGAAGAGAAGAGAAACTGTGATGGACTTCTTATAGTTTTTTTTTTTCTTCTTTTTTCAGGGTCAGTTTAGTTGGTTTTCTTCTACAGATCTACTACTTGTAAGTTCCATTTTTTTTTTCAAACTTTATAGACCGTTAGCTGGTTTTTTTAGGTTGACACAAAATAATTTTTTTTTGAAAATAATATAATGAGGAACGGATCAATAGTCTGTCGTATCTGTTAAAATTAATAGCTAATAATACCCATGTTCTTTTAGGATTTGTCAAGTACAAGTAGAGTCAATTTTACCGTTAATGGACAAAGATCTTTACTGCTATTAGTTAACTTTAGTCAAACTTAGCAGGCATGAAGGTATTTTCGTTTTTTAGACTTTTTAAAATTTATTTTATTAAATAAAAATTTAAAAATAAGAAAAAAAATCTCATCCCTCCATCTTTAAGATGATGGACGGTTAGGATTTATTTTAAAAAAATAATAAATAAATCTTAGTTAATAAGATTCAATCTCCAGATTGGATCTACACCAAGAAAAAAAAAATTGGAAGAACCTAGAAAGGTTCTAACCCTTCTAGGTTCGTTCAAGATCTTGGTTCTTCCTTTTTTTTTTCTTTCGAAGATCCAGGTTCTTCCTCCAATTTTTTTTTAAAAAAAATTTTAGACCTCCACCGTCCATTCAAATATGGACGATAGAGATCTGAAGATTAATTTTCTATAATAATTTTATTTTTTAAAAAAGAAAAAAAATCTCCAACGGCAGGGAAGGTCTTTATCCATTAACGGTAAAGTTGACTCTGTTTGTAGTTGGCAAAACTTTAACTACCCACACATACTGGTAAATGTGCATGGTGGAAATTGGACCCTCACCACTGAGGTGGAAAGGAAGTGCATTGACCATTTTAACTATGAGTGAATGTGTATTAAGAATTAAATTATTACAAGCATAATTTCTATATAGGATCTATAACTATAAGATGGTAGTTCAAAAAATAAAATACTATATCGGATTGATTCAAATTTATTAAATTTCTATCCAATATCTTAAATACAAAGTGAGAAATTTTAAATTTCTTGCTAAACCCTAATATTAATAGCGTGGCATTTAGAAGATAAATTTAGATATTACTTATTTTTAAATTTTTTGTTGTGATTGAGGCATTTTTTTTAATATATCACATCCATATCAAATAAGGTCACAAGCGTATATATAGATTTTATTAAATATTGAATGTTTTTATGTCTCATATGATATATTACGACAATTATAATTTTATTAAGTCATCGTTAATATGTATTTAAATAATAAGTGGAGATTAATGTATTGTTATTAACGAAATGGAGTTAATTTAATTGTATTTCTTAAATATATATATATAGTTAAAAAAATATAATGTCACAAAAAATATAAATTAACCGTATATTAGTGGTAATTTTCACAGGTGATAAGATTTATTGTAAATATAAAATTAATTATCAATTTCACGGCATATAAACAAGATAAGATTGATTATTGGGATAATTATAAAAAAAAAATTCATGATTTGTTTTTAAAAATGAAAAAAAGGTAATAGTAAAGATAAGAACTAATATTTAAAAAGGACAAAACAAGAAAAGATTTTAAAAAGGAAATTCAAGTAATATTATTATGAAAATTGAGGTTTTGAACAGATTTTAAAAATTTAGAATTAGCAATTCATCTGCACCGGAGGCCGAGGACCCGAAAGTTAGGTGAGGAAGGAAGCCGCAGCCGATAGACTGAGGTTCGTTTTACCAAAATGTCCCGGATATCCCTTGAATCACATAACATCGCTTTCTCTCTAGTTTTTTCACGTGTCTCTAGTTTTTTTTTTTTTTTTTAAAAATAAAGAATAACCCTCCTATTTATAGGCTTCATATTTTTAATGTCAAGTTATCAAAATCATACTAGGAATAGAAAGTTCTAAAGTAAGACACTTTCTAAACTAACTAGATTCTCAAAAACCTATTAGGAATAGAAAGTTCGAAACAAGACACTTCCTAAAACAACTAGACCTTATAAACATAGGAAATCCCAAACAAGATACTTTCTAAACAGCCAAAATGTCAACATGTGACCTATGGTGCGCGGCCTCCCAGATCGTACCACTTACTGCCGCGTTTTAAGTTTGCAGGATTGTCAGTTTTCGACGGCATGTGCGAGCGTGTCTGACCTCAAATTCTGGAGCTGTTTGCTCTGTTGTATTCGTCTTGATCTCTTTTTTCCATCGATTTTTGAATTACCTCAATCGGACACCGTTTACTATACTTTCACATCAATTTATTATGAGTGCGTATTTCAAGAATACCAGCCAAAACCCAACAAACCACCCCTAGGCGAGAAATCCCTGAAAAACCTTAGTCCCTTCTCCAACAACCATGACTCTCATCACCAAGAATCACCATACCCCACTATAAAGGTATAACACATAGGAACAATTCGCCCTAAGCTTTCTTTCGGTAATATGTCGAATAAACCTATCAAAAAAATGTTACAACCCCCATGTTAGACTTATTGGAAGTTCCTCAGCCCTCGACATCCTTTCCACCACACATACTGCATTATTGTCTAACTAATGCGCATGTGCAAACTTATGGACCGCTAGCAGCAACATATCATCTTCCATGGCAACTTGGTGGTTTAATGCCCTGCTATAAGGATATACATATCCTCCATCACCATATTTGGTTAAAGACAAACTACTTGCAACACTTTAGAGCCCATTGCCGACTTGCTCCACACCTCACCAGAGTCACCGAGCTTTCGGGGGTTGACTTGTGCTTCAACGCCTTGTGTAACCTAGATTCAATCAAAACATCCAAGACTTGTACTTGCCACAAGCCAAACTTTTTCTTTAAATCAAATTTTGAATATTGAGTTTGAAACCAACTCCAAGACATATTTATTTTGCTAAACCGATACTTATACAACCTTAGGCTCTGCTATACTTATACAACCTTAGGCTCTGCTACTAGTTGTTGGACCCCAAGCAATCTCTATTACCAGTTATTGGAAAAAATGTTAATGCGGAAGCACTGCCTAATATTTACCACAAGAATAAATAATATTTAAACAGAAAAATAAGATGAAAGAAGTATAATAATCCAATCACACAATACAAGATTTACGTGGAAACTCAAAATATGGAAAAAAAAACATGGCCTTCAGGACGACAAGAGAAAAATATCAATATGTAGAAAATTGTTACAACTACAGACTCAATATTATTTCTCTAACCCCATACTCCAATTATAACTAATACTCAGAGCTCACAGCTCTCTCAGTGTCTCCCAGATATCCTTTAGCCCCCCTTGTATACCCCAAGTCGCCCTTTAATATCCCTTGGGTCTTCCCTCAGTACTCCCTGGGTCTCCTCCGGATATTCCCTTAGTCACATAACCATGCTTTCTCTCTGGTGTTTTTCATGTGTCTCTAGTTTGTTTGTTTTTTTAAACAAAGAATAGACCTCCTATTTATAGGATTAGTATTTTTAATCTCAAAGTAATTAGAATCATATTAGGAATATGAAGTTCCGAAATAAGACACTTACTAAAATAACCAGACCTTATAAACCTAGAAAATCCAGAACAAGATACTTCCTAAACAACCAAAACATCACCGTGCGACCTATAAGTCGCGCGCGTTTCATGTTTGCAGGATTGGCCGCTTTCGATGGCGCATGAGAGCGTGTGAGATTGCATCCGACCTCCTAATCATGCACTGTTTATGCATTATCTTCTTCTTGATCTCTTCTTTCCACCAGTTTTTGAATCACCTCAATCAGACACCGTTTGCTATACTTTTATATCAGTTTATCACGGGTGCGTATGTCAGGAATACAAGCTAAAACCCAACAGGTATAGGGATAAGTATCTTAATTTTTTTATTAATTTTTTGCTTTCCTTTTGTTATATAAAGAATATTTGTGGAATTTTAGTTTTGTTATTTTTTAATAAAATGCTGAAATTGCAAACAATAAAGTTGAACTAAGGGAAATGAATTCACCTGTTTTCATGGAAGCTATTTCCAGAGAAAAAAAGGAGAATCTCATCTCTCATGTAACCGTTTCTAAAAACTAACAGTTCTTTTAAATGTTCAATCAAACACCTTTAAAAGTCAGTTTCGAGTCCAAAAAAGCCAAAAACGGAACAGACCCTTACGTATCTACATTGATGTATTATTTTGACAACAATAGAATTAACCCAATGAATTAAATTTACAGTTACAATTGTTGTGTTAAAGGTGTAAAAGACAAAAAGGAAGTTATACTTGTGTTTCAAACTTTTTTTTTTTTTTCCCTTTGATTTTGGAAAGGCCAGTCTGAAAAATCCCTTTTTGTTTGATGGGATTTAGGGTGCTAAGACCATGGACCTATTGGAGGATGGCTTGACGCCAATTTTTTTAGGAAGGGTGTTCTTGATATATTTTTCAATTTTTTAACAAACTTTACAGTTTAAGAAAGTTTTTGACGAATTTCAGAATCGTTCGTTTGTCAAAATAAACGAGAGGTTATCTATCCCTATGATAGCAAACCAATGTGTTTTATTGAAAATTTTGGTGATCACCTTAGCGGTTTGCTTACAAAGAATTTTAGATTGTTGTACAAGAAAACTTGCCAAAGCAATTGTTGACGGCAAGTCAATCAACATGTGCAAGTACGACTTGCCATTTGGTCTGCAACTTAGAGGATGATATATCATTTTATCAAAAAATCAACGAACGACAAGTCGTTTGTTAGTTAGAAGTCGACAAGTCGTTTGTTAGTTAGAAGTCGACTGGTCAATTATTGAAATTAAAGTAAAGGAAAACGACCCAATGACAAGTCATTCACATAATAGCAAATTTCATTTCTTTCTTCTGTTAATCAAGGAAATTATGATGTCTCATATAGCTTGCAACAAGTCATATCAAATTTCTCCGATTTCATATTTTTCCAAAGACGTCAAGTTTTTGGACGGGTGAGTTTTACACTTTTACTGTTATTCAAGTGCTGCTAACATTGTCTTTGAATCTTTAAAACAAGAAAAACATTAAACAAATTCATATCCAACACATTTGTGTAGGCTGCAGATAAGTCTCTTGTTGCATTTCTCTCTATGATCAAGATCATAAATTTGCAGAATTCATTTCTTCTTACATGAAGATTTATTAATACAACACAACAACCCACATAATGCAAAATTTGAAACAAGTTAGCTTGTGATCGACACCATCAACACGAACTCCCGCTTATCTTATTATGCATGTTTCTCCATTAGTTGCCTAAACAATTCTTCTGGAGCTGTAATTCCAAAATCAAACCAAAAAATCAAGTAAGAGAAATGAATTAGGACAAACACCAATGAAACATTGTGCAGCAAGAGGTAGTATTTTATAAGTTCTAATGTTCGTTGTCATCTAACCGGGTAAACCAGTGAAGTTCTTGTATTGTTCAAAGCCTTGGCGGATCAACATTTCTGTCCCGTAAACAATAACAGCTCCGGTCTCTTTTGCCTCCCGTAGGAGTTTGGTGTCTTTCGGCGTGTAAATGGCATCGAAAACTAAGCAGTAATGTTTCAGACTATGCTGCAAAGTAGTAGCAATATAATGTTACTTGGCATTTGCTAGCTAATAGTATTATTCCATCTACAACGTTCGTGTTCTCTACAAAATGTATTCGATTCATTTGATTTTATCCTTAACGTTTAACGCGTTTTCTGAGTTTAAAAGAGAGAGAGAGAGAGAGAGGAGCAGGAAAACCTTAGCAATTGGGGTGTCATCAATTTTTGGTTTCATGCCCACAGATGTAGTATTAGCAAGAACCATCCCTTCTTCTGGGTGGAAATGTTCTACTTCTTCTAGAGTCATTGCTTTTCCACCAACTTTGACAGCGAGTTCTTTAGCGCGTTCTATAAGTAAGAAGAAACTTCACATTATCATCCAATTCGCTACATCAAACTCCATAGAAACAGTCTGCAATGACAGGTTATTACCAATTGTTCGATTGGCAACCACGACTCTTGCTCCTTTTTGCGCAGCACCATAGGCAAGTGACTTGCCAGCACCACCCGCCCCCAGAACAACAAATACTTTACCAGCTAACGGTGAGCTGGCTCCAGGACTTAAACGGTTTAATCCTGTAGAACGAAAAACGTTTGAGTTAAAAAGCCAGGAGGGAAGCAGAACTCAACTTGCAGGATACATTAACCAACCTCGTAGTCCATCCTCGATAGCAGAGATAGCACCAATATAATCAGTGTTAAAAGCAGTTAACTTCCCATCAGGTCTCCTGCAAATGTTGTTGATAGCTCCAATTTTCTATAAGAACCAAACATTGAATGCGTTAATCAATTATGTCGTTCAATTACTGAAAATGTTTCAGAGCGAAAAAAAGATTGTCATACCTTCGCAGTGGGGTCAATTTCATCCATGCATTTAAGTGCAACTTCTTTGTGAGGAATTGTACAACTGCATTTCACAAAGGGAAACGTTATTAATTTACTTGTCAAAAAATTACTCTTATATGCAGATCATGATCTCTAAGGATATGCATTAAGAGATCGTACCTGCAACCGCCAAAATCAGGCATTGAATAGGTATCGAAAAACATTTTCACATCATCCACCAGGAAGTGCACATAAATTGCATTGAGACCAACTGACTTGAATGCTGCATTGAATAAAAGAGGACTCTTGCTGTGACCAACAGGTTTCCCAATAATGCCATATAGTTTGGTATCTGGCCTTATTAGTCTAAAATTGTACAGATCCAACAAGTCTTTTGCTGTTGGTTGCCCAGGAGCCGATATGGCACCTGCCTCAAGTGCACCATAAGTGAGATATCCACCGAATTTGGGGCTAAGTAAACGCGAAATCAAACCCCTCTCCCCCATAACAATCCCTATTGTTGGGATCTGCAGAATTTGGAAACTTATCATTAATCTAAGAAAGCAGAGTTATGCAAAAAAAGCGAACAAAAAAGAATTTCCAATGGAATATGCAATGCTTACTTGAGAATGCACCATTATCTGAAAAATGCGTGCACAATCTGTAATGTCTAATGCAGTTGTTGCAATTTTCACAATATCAGCTCCGGTAGCTTGTATTCTTGCCACAAGATTGCCGATAGCCTCAGCTGATGGAGTGTTGTGAAAATTGTGAGAAGAGACAATGACTTTGAAGTTTTCAGGCTTCTTGCCATAGATTGAATTGTTGAAGTCATGAGCTACCTGTCACATTATTGAAACATAATTGAATATTTTTAACCATCAGTCTCATTAAAATGTTACACATGCTATATGATGAACTTGGTAGTCACCTCAAGCTCAACATCAATGTAACTAGCTCCCAACTGCATCGCCAAACGAAGCGCGTCCTGTCGCTTACTTTCATCGCCTTCGTACTGACCTCCTTCCCAAACTGGTCTGAAAAGCACATCAACATAGCAACTTAGATTAAACAAAGCTGTGAAAACAGAATCCAAACTTGGTTACATTGGATAATAATAATGTAACAGCCCTCTACATATGTATATGTAGATGTGCAGCAATTCTTGGTAGGTTCATTTACTTTTCTGAAATAAATGGTAGTCAGAAAAGTAATTGAAGTAGCTGCTCTCCATTTATCTCAAAATGAATACACAACACAATTCAGAGGCAAGAGTATATCATTATTGAACCCCAAAGAAACCAACTTAATTTCTATTATTATTATTATTATCATCATAACTGGGGTCCTTTGTCCTTAGACTCCCAATTAATTATAGCTCCAACCAACCCATGAAGACCACCATAATAGGAAACGGAAATAATTAAATAAATCCAATACAAAAGAACCCAAATTCAGTAATTGATAAGATGCTAAAGAATCAATGAAAAGTAGCAACCTAATATATGTATAAGTTTCTTTTTCTTTTTATTTATTTATTTATTATTTTCTAGATATATATAGATTTAGGCTGGCTTTATTATCCTGTTAAATATATAATGTAATTACTATGTCTAGAAGCTTAAATTTATAAATAAACACTCAAACGTATTGAACAAAAAGTCTATATACAAATGTAGATACAAAATTTCATTCAGGATATGAACTCATGATCAACTAATATAACTGATTTCGATATTATTAGTAACTTCCAGACCCAAGATTTTAAACTAATAAGAAAGTACTTAATAATAGTATTTAAACACTCTAACACACCCCCTCATACATGTGTTTACAAATATAGATTACATAATAAATACAAAAGCATATACCAAATTTTGATAACATGTTAGTTACCACTAGTTTATAAAATTTTATAAAATTTAAACTAATGGGAAAGGACCCGACAACAAATACAGATACTGGTATTTCCATGTCTAAGAAAACATTTATGAAAACACACAGAAAACCATAACAAACCTTAAAAAACTATCATACCAAAAAAGAAAAGTCAAAACTGCATGTAAACAGAGAGACATATATATGCAGGCTTTTGGTTTGGTGGTTCATTTTTTGCAATATTACCTGTATGTGACAAGAGTGGGCAGTGGAGATTGCTTGATAAGAATCTCAAGATCTTGGTTAACATTGAAGTTTCTCAAACAGTCTAGTCTGATCTCAACAACATCTGCTCCAATTTCCTTGGATTTTCTCATCTCAATCAACATCTGATCAACTGTGGTTCCCATCAGTGGAGTACACAGCAGTGTTGGACTGATTAGAACCCCATTAGTGCTTGTTTGAAGATCAGATGTTGTGAACTGAAATTCAAAGAAAGACACAGTAAAAAAAAAAAAAAAAAAAAAATTAAATGAGATAACAATAATAAAATATCAGTTCATGACTTCATTTAAAACACTGAAGTTTGCATGGAACACATTTTTCCTTCAAACATGCAAAGTAGTACTGCAGCTAAATTTGACAAAAAAAAAAAAACTGCTTATAAGAACAGGAATTTTAGCTTTGTTTGCAAAGGACATGCAAAGTGGATCAAGGTTGAGAAGTTCTTAGAATTTAAAAGGGATATACTAAAGCTAGCTAATTAAACACATTGACAATGAACATGAAACTTTTGTGTATATATAAAATAAATGTAACAAGTTTGAGAAGAAAATGAAAATGGAGATGGTATGTACTGGAAGGCTGCCCATTTTGGAGGATATATGCTGGTTACTGGGTTGAGCTTTCTGAGACTGAGAGCCTTCTTCAACTTTGAGTTTTAGTAGGGTTTGTGCAGAATGAGCTATAGTCCTGTGAATATATATAAAATATTTTTAATTAATAATATAGGGAATTGCTATGGTCCAGCTGTGTAACTGTACAAATCATATATTTAATATATAACTTGATCACAAGACAACATTATTCATCGGAGGCGAAAAATTAATATAGTGGGGTCTCATTACGTCACTGGTGCGACCATCTAATTAGATCATATAATATCCTATTATTTCGCTTCTAACTTAACTTTTAATTTTTTTAATAAAAATAATAAAATATTATAATTAACAGCCTCAATCATTTAAATTTTTTTCTCACCATTGATAATGCTAATTTTTTTTTAACATTTGTTCAGGAATGTTTGGTTGGAAGTTGGATGGCAACAGTCTCTTTCTCTCTCATTGAAGAAACTTAGCTGCACAGAAAACTGGGTGCATATATATATATATATATAAAAGAGTTTCATATCAGCAACCCTCGCTACAATACAATCAATACTATTTATTAACAGTACTTGAATCAATTCTTTGGATGTTATTATTAATATATTAATTATTATTTATAAAAAAAAACCCAGAAAATGTTTGCTTAAAATGATAATTTGATTAATATTCTCCCTCTTATCATCCATCCATCATCACTTATCATCCATATCATCAACAACTTACAAGAAACCAGAAAAAATAAAATTAAAAAAAATTCCTCACAAAAGCCTTAAAGACCAACCACCTGTCTTCACACCCACAACCACATGTCTTCACAGCTTTAAGAAATTAAAATGTCCCTGTTGCAGATTGAGAAGGTACTGAACTCGAAAGTTGAGAGGACGAGGAAAGGGAGGTCCTTGAAGGGTCCGAGACCATAATTAAAGGAGATCTGGAGGTACTGGGTAGGGTCGGAGTCAGGCGACGGTTCGGGATTGGAGGTACTGGGTGGGGTCAGAGTCAGGCGACGGCTCGGGATCGGAGGAACTGGTGGGTGGTTCTTTGATGAGAGGGGATTTGTGGAGAGGAGAGGTTGAGATGGTGAAGAAGAGTCGTGGAAAGATATTGGCTTGTTGGGTTCTTCGTCAGTGGTGCCCATTTAGTTTTAGTTTTTTGGGTTCCGTAAATGTAATTTTTTTTATAAATAATAATTAATATATTAATAAATATTATTTAATAAAAACACTGGGATTAATTCAATAACAATTAATAAATAGTACCGATTGAATTATAATAAGGGTGTGATATGAAACTCTTTAATTTATTAATAAATATTATTTAATAAAAGTTATTGAATTGATCCAATAAATATTAATAAATAATGCTGATTGTATTTTAGTAAGGGGCGCTGATATGAAGCTCTATATATATATATATATATTTTGTATTTGTAGGTTACCTCTAACAATAATTTGGCTTCCTTGTGTTGGAGATGGTTAGATTTAATAAATCTTGCTTAACCCAATTAATTATGAATTTTTAGTTATTATTTATAGTGCATTTGGATGTTTATATAACAGAGAGGATAATGTTTTATATATTTATAATTTGTTTTTGTTGTAGGATAATAAGTTAAAAAGAATAATTGAAATCTTCTGTTAGATTTTCAGCAACGAAATATACAAATAATTAGTCAAAAGCTTACAATTAAATTGTAAATGCATGAAGGAGTGCATCACCTTATTTCTAATTTTTATTTTTCAATTTTAAACATGGTTTTCAATCTAGTACAAATTAATTAGTCATTCTCTATAAAAGAATCAAACATTTTAAAAAATAAGTACCTTAGACAAACATTAAAAAGTTTTGCATTAATCTACAAGTTTATATTTATATTAATATTAATAAATATTTAGTATTCAATTTTATAAATTAAGATATGCCTAATAAATTAAGCGTAAAGTTTGTTTATCTTAGCACAAATTTGTAAAATTTGAAAAAAAAATAAAAAATTGAGATCCGCAATTTAAAACAATATAGAATCCATCACTGAAAAACGATTGATAAAATTTTACGACATAATAAAGTTATTGAACCTATGTGGTACTAAATCTATCTTTCAAATTTGACTTTAAGGGTTGGAGAGTTCTATTGATTGTATTTGCCATAAAAATATTAGACTATGTTTTCTTATAAAATAGTGTATATATATATATATATAATATATATATATATCAAGCATAATTAGGGGTGAGTATGAAACCGAACCAAATTGAACCGGTTAGTTTTGAACCGGTTCAGCAGTTTTTATTGGTTCAGTTCGATTGATTTTGAACCGGTTCGGTTTGCGGTTTGGAGTCCCAAACCGACGAATCGAACCGCAAAACTGAGTGTGTGTATATATATATATATATATATATATATATATATATATAAAAACCTAAATCACACTAAATGTGGTAATCATATTTTAATTATATTCTTTTTGGTACTTGATCTGATTAAATTCTCTGCCTTTAAACTTACTTTTGTTCAAGCTAGAGAGAACTCGTCCACATAAGGTTGGGTTTTTTTGCGACTTTTGTTATCCTCTTGCTAGTTGTCCCTTGACAAAGCATATACATAAGCTTAGCAATGTGATACGGTGGTGTATGGTCTTATTACAATTAAAATATATGACATTGACTTCTTGGTCTGAGGATTTTCTTGATAAGGGATATAGAGTCAAGATGTGATGAAACTATTTTCCTTTCTATAGAAAACTTATGCAAATGAATCTCAATGCAGTAATCATATCAGTGAAACTTATAAAATCTGTGGTCACTGTTTAGATTGTATATCTCCTTGCAGTTTTTCATGGCAAGTCAACATAGAAACATGATTATGTTTTAGATGGTTTTGAGGACAATGCCTCCATGATTTTTGTTAATTTTTACATATTTTGTGTGTTGTAAAGATTAAGCACAATTGATGTTCTTGATTCTTTCTATTTGGATGGTACAATAAACATCCTAGCTAGACTCTACTCTTCTATAGACTAAACCCTGTAGAATGAAATATTTCATAAAATTTTAGCTGAGACTGGCAAATCAATGGTTCATGTCTATAATATTAATTAATGATTTTATTATGCTAAGGTGTTTTTGATTTATTTTATTGATTTTATATTATTGGATTATTGGATCGATTTTGTATTATTTAGAATAAAAATTAATTATTTTGCATTATAATTTATATGGCCCAATAGGCCCATAAATCAATCGAATCGAACCAAACCAAATCAGTCCAATTCGATTTGGTTTAGTTTGGTTCACTTTATTCTCGGTAGTTCATTTTTTTAAAAACCGATCAATTGTTGGTTTTTATCGATTTTACCCAAAACTGAACCAAACCAAATCATGCCCACCCCTAAGCATAATAAAATATATAAGATAAAAATACTTTTGACTATTTGACAATATTTTTTTATAAGAATATAATCATTCTTCCCTCTATAGTTTAAGGTATTAATCAAAATTCATCCTCTAATTTTATTTTTCTCCAAAATACCCCTCTAATTTAATAAAATAGACAAAAGACCCCACCGCTATGATTCTATTAAAAAAATATTTGACCATTAGGGTAAATGAGGGTAAATTAATAAATGAACATAAATAAAGTAAATAAATATTATTAAATGTAATAAAAATTCATTTAATATTTAAAATTAAAATAATATATATATATATATATTAAAAGTCAATTTTTCTAACTCTTTTTTTCTTCCTCTCTCACTTTTTTTTTCCTTCTTTTTCCTTTTCGTCTTCCACTCTCTCACCATCTCTAATAAAAATCTTCCTTTAATAACTTTTTTTTTCTCTCTCCTCTTTCATTGTTTATGCACTGTTGTGTTTGTGGCTGAATGTTTTTTTATGGCTATGTTTATTTGAGGTGGACTGGATGTGTTTAGCGAGGACTGCGAAAACAATAAAGCTCTGGCTTCCCTCTTTTATGGAGATCCATCTCTGGATCTGTATAATTTTTTTCACCTCTTTTTTTTTTTTTAAAAAAATGTTGTTATTGATCCATCTATGGATATTGAGAGATCCAGATATGGATTTGTGGATCTAGAACTAGGCACCAGAGCCATCATTTTTATTATTCAAAATTAAAAAGGGATTTTCTTAATTTTTTTTAGTTTTTTTTAATTTTTTAATTAAATTAAATATTTTAATGATAAAATGGTCTTTTTATTTAAAAACCTAACAGAAGATAACATAAGGGGGATTTTGGAAAAATAAAATAAAATTAGGGAGTAAATTTTGACTAATACCTTAAACCATTGGGGGGAGAATGATTATATCCCTTTTTATAATGTTAAAAATGCCTTTCAATGAAAATAAATAAACAAAAAGGGGTGAAAATGGAGAAAACAGAGAAATTAAAGGACCTTAAATGCAATTTGGAGCTTTAGAAAGGGCGCTAGTCTAGAGAATGTTTGTTGGGTCCCGCCACTATGATGGAATGTCAAAGTCCAAAACCAACGAAACGCCGATAAAATGCTTTCGGATACGTGTCACGTAAAAAAAAAAAAAAAAAAAAAAACTGAAAAATAATTTTTGATTTACGAATTAGATGTAATGACATAATTTAGAATCATTGTAAATGAAATTCAAAATTTTTTTTATATGTTGTATAATAATTGGGCATACGAAAATTAATTATCTAATTTTTTTTTCTCATTAGCTTTTTAAAAAAATATGTATAGTAGATAAAGTTACTGAATAAATGATTTCAAAAAAAAAAAAAAAGTTACTACAATTTAATTTTGTCAATTTTTAGAAAAAGAAATTAGAGTGTGTTTGGAATCATTTTTTAAATATTGTTTTTGAAACTATATTTTAAAATTAAAAATCATGTTTTAAAAATTGTAACTATATTTGGTAGAATTGGTTTAAATTAGTATTTAAAAACTGAAAACGTTGTAAATATGTTTAATATTATTTTTTAAAATAAGTAAAATAGTTGTTTAAAGATAAAAGTTATGATTTGTTTTGAAAACGATAAAAAATAAAAAATTATTATTTTTAACTTCTTAATCATAAATTTAAAAATTCCATTTTTTATTTTTAAAAATATATAAACAAACAACTTTATATATATTTTTTACGTTTAAGTTTTAAAAACCAATCCAAACAGTACTTAAATTTTTATGATTTTTTAAGAGGAATGCTAGATATCCTACTTAATATTTAAACTAATTATATGTTAATTGGTGAATAGATTGATATTTAAGTAAGATTAATAATCATTAACGTAAAACCAATCACCATTTGTCATATAGTTGATTGAGATATAAATGAAATATAAAAGGTGTGATATCTAGCAATACTATATTTTTATGATTACAAAAATAATTTTTTTAATAATCCAATATCTCCTTATGGCTCATCTTGATTACTAGTAATTATGATAAATTAAATTAAGCCCTAAATTTTAATGTTGAAAACTAAAATAATGTAAATCAAAAGACAAAGGTGAAAAGAACTATCCTTGTAGTTTCTAGATGTTGGAACTAAACAAGTAAACATACTCAGGTATTCATATCAATCATTTGAAGCTATTGCACATACAATATTAGTAAAAGTGGTTAAAAACTTTTCCTTCATTTTTGTAATATGGGTTTGAGTTTTATATTTATCCATTAGATCCTAAAATTTAGGAGACCCCTTTAAATCGGTATGCAGATAGATTACGGAGAATATGGTTATTTTATATACTAGTCAAGTTATATCAACTCAGATTTTTTTTTTTTTTTGACGAAGGGGATATGGATAAAACAAAGCAAACAAACTACAAACGAGATTCAGAAAGAATCAAATCCGCCGCACAAGGAGGATTATCCTCAAATGTTGTAGGAGCATAATAAAAACAACAAAAGATTCTATCTACCTTTCTCTCTGTAAAGTCCCAAAATTACAAATTTCTTTCATTTGCCAAATATTTTGGTATATCCTAACTGTCAACATATCTTAGCCTAGGTTTTATCCCATGAAATATATATATATATATATATATATATATATATATATATATATATATATGGACTGTTGTGATTGTTCATAAGTCACAGATTTTGATTGATTTTAATTTTAAGTTTGGTTAATGAAAGCAACAAGTTTGATGTGTTAAAAGAATTGTCACACTAAGTAGGAAACTTCATAGTTTAAGTGGTTAGTACACATTCCTCTTATCTCAGTGGTGAGGGTTCAATTTCCACCATACACATTTATCAGTATGTATGGGTAGTTTTATTCCCTTATTGTGGGGGTAGATGTCTCCCGTTTTAGGATAAAATACCTGAGCTGCACGTTTAATGATTAATTTCGGCAGATCCCGACAGTTATTAATTTTGTAATTGTACCCACTTAAAAAGAAAAAAAAATTTGATGGGATAAAATTGACCTAGTAATAAACTTCTCAATTCTCTCATACCCATATCAATAAAATTGTAGGATGGAATTATGTCTTGACTTGAATTCCTAAAATTATAATAATCCCCTAAAAAATAAAATTCAAAATTTTAAAAATTAAAAAATTGAATAAAACTTGTACATCCCCAAAATCCTGAAAGTTGTATTTTCGCTTTTTCTTTTTTGGGCTGGGAATGGCATGACCCAAACTTATCATAAAAAATGGGCTAAACATGAAAGCTCATCATTTGGAGCCTTGCCCAAATGCAAAGTGAAATTGAACACTAACATCAGTAAATATAAAAAAGTCAGGTTAAACGACTATATAACACGATATGGCTAGCTATGTAAAAAATAAAATAAAATAAAATACATAACTCTCATATTTATGGAAAAAAGTATTGCGACTACGTAACTTTAGACAGTAGCATAATCTAATACAGAATGAGGCTTTCAGTTTCAGATTTCGGATGAAACTGATGTTATTATGTACTTTCATCAACTTTCTCCGATAAGATTATCTATATATGTACCAAAACTATTTTCATCATCTTCTCAGCTTTGGCTTATTAATCAATTGTTGTAATGTCAATCAATTAGATAAAAAAGACAACAGTAATACACGTTTATGACATTTGACGACAAATTAATAAAACATCAGAACTTGGATAATACAATCTGTCGCATGAACTCGACCGGTGCTGCAAAATAGAAAAAATCATGAGAAATGAGATCATATCAGTTACATATTAAAACTAGAAGAATTCAAATTAAGGGTCAGGCTCACCCAAACAAGATATATATATATATTTTTTCTGCGGAAACAATTTTGAATTACATGACATAACCGTGTAGTATAAGACGTATTGATATCGCCAAATTAGACCACAGAATCAAAGCTTTCAAGTGCTAATAGTTAGGAATTTGGTCTTATCAACATGAATTTAAGTACGCAAACTAGGTCCCATTTGACCTCAAAGTTGCTACGACGTGATTAAGAACTGTTAAAGAGTACTTGGTTTTGCTGCATACTCACGATGTAGGTAGTAATACTGCGAATACCATTTTTGCTAGTTGAATATAGTTTGCAGCTAAGTTACTAGTTGGCTCAAATGGGAAAAAGTTTAGGAGTAAATGTTGTCTAGAAAAGTTATAACCCGAGAAAAGCACGATACACTTACCTAATTTTCCACCAGTGAAGAGACTGAATTGGCCAATGGCCTGACGGAGGAACATTTCAACACCGCTTACTGTGATTGCTCCTGCAGCTTCAGCATCTTTCAATAGTGTGGTTTTTCTAGGCGTGTAAACAGCATCGAAGACCAGCTGGTAATCCCGCAAGGTTTCCTTGAAAGAGCAAACAAACAGTTTGAACTTTTAATAGTGAAAGCGAAATATATTTCTAGTTGCAATGAAAGCAAGAAGTACCTCAGCCACAGGAACGCGATCTGTGTTTGGATGCATTCCTAACGGAGTTGCATTTGCGAGAATTGCACCTTTCTCTGGCTGGAAATTGACTATATCTTCGAAAGGCCTTGCTTCACCGGAGACAGCAGAAGCAAGAGACTTTGCTCTGTCTTTTTGGACAAACAATGAAAATTAGAAGAAGGCAACATAGTCCGCGGTTATCAGAAACATTGATCTAGATATAAAAATCAGACAATTTTCATCGTATAGAAGGAAAACAATTTATTCTTTTGAATATATTTACAGTACGCAAACAAAAAAGAGTTACAAGATTATGTACCAAAATCAATGTCAAAAATGACTACCCGAGCTCCTCTACTCTTAGCACCAAATGCCAGTGCTCTTCCTGCACCGCCAGCACCTACTAGTACAAATAATTTCCCATCAATTGGAGAGATAGAAAATGCCTTGCCATTAGTGCATCCTTTTTCTGCGACATTTCGAATGCATAGTTACTAAAATGTCTTTGATTAATACAAATACAATCAACTTCTTAAAGACTTAAAAACTTTGCTACCATAAGGATACAATGTCTTTGGTTAATAAGGGTACCTTTTATAGCATCCTCAATTGCACTTATGGCACCCTCACAATCTGTGTTATAACCGATCAGCTTCCCATCACCAGGCCTCCTTATTATAGTATTGACAGCACCTATAGACTGATCAAGGATGGAAAAAGTGATTGTGAGATTATATGACACCATAAACATAACAGTGTGACCAAAACTTAATACCATGAAATGGAGCATCACAATCGTCAAGGTATAAAGATGCCAGATGCCAGTGACTTACAACAAGTTGAAAACGTGCGTATGTAAAGTCACGGACACAAACAAAAATCGTACTTATTATGGAAACAAAGAATACCATATGTATGATACATGTCGTAAAAGCAGGATATGTATGAAATTTACAGAACTATAGAATAATTTTCGAAGTTCATGCAGGGAGGTCAAATTAACCTGAGCAAGTGGATGGACTTCGTCGCAGAACTCGATCACAGCTTCCTTGTATGGAAACCCAACACTACATTTTAATACATACAAGGAAGATGAGAATTCTTCTAGGATGGAAAAAAGATAAAAGGAAGGAAAGAAAGAAAGAAAAAGAAAAGCTAATTACGTCATTCCCCAATTCGATTAGAAGGTGGTCTAGTGGCCTAAAAATAAACCTATCTACATGAACTAAGCAGGTTAGAGCATAGCATCACATATTTTTATCGTTTTCCAACCAGTTTTAATTGTTTCACGTATGGAGTACAGGCGCAGCATGTTCTGTTAATCAGTGGATGTGTGCATGATTATTAAATGATTGAACATGAAAAACAAAATCAGTGGATGTGTGTATGATTGCTAACTGATTGAACATGATTTCTCTTGGCATACCTAAAACCACCAAAGTCAGGGCTTGAATAGATGCTAAAGAACTCCTTGAGGTTGTCAACATACATTGGGACGTATATTCCATTGTAGTTCACACGTCTGAAGGTAGGATTATGCAACATAGGGCCTTTGCTATGGCTCACTGGTTTCGAGATAAGCCCGAAGACAACAGTATCCTCGTTTATATGATCGAGTTTATAAGCTTGTCTAAGGCAGTCTATTGTAGGCAGACCAGGGTCTGGCTTTCCTTCTACCGATCCATAAACTAAAATGCCACCATATTTTGGGGACAATATCTGGCTTATGAAGCCTCTTTCTCCTACAGAGTATGCAATTATCGGAACCTGCAGATAATAACAAGAGCTAATGTCATACTATACTGAGCAAAGCTTTAGAGTTATAAAGAATTAAGAACTTTATTGTCAGTTCAGTTACTATTCAGATCAATTACTCTACATGTCACATCTAAATGATCATTCTATTCAGCCTAACCTTATGTCTTGTGTGATAAATGTACACTAAATTGACCACCATCATGACGTTTCTTACCTGGCACTTAGAAAGCAACTGAAAAATTCTTGCTATTTCGGTAATATTAGTTACATTAACAACTAGTTTAATGATATCCGCTCTAGTAGCTTGCATGCGTTCAACAAGATGGCTGAGATCTTCTTTTGAAGGAGTTGAATCGTTTATATAGCAAGATACGATAACTTTTGTACCACTACGATGATTTGTTTTCTGTCTCCCCAAATGATCCGAAGCCACCTGCATAATTACGCTACGCAAGTCAGAGAATGTTAGGCTACAATAACATTGATTAATAAAGTTGATTCTTAAAGATAGCTAATCGTGAAGCCATAGGCATTTGCTTCAAAATTTGAAATGAGAACTATCTCTTAATATGTCCTCAAAGTAGTACAACATTTAGCAGTTGCTGTTTAACACGACACTTAAATTACATGATCGTGTTCAAAGCTCTGATGCAGCAGTAATCTATCTTTACTTTGAAGATATACCGTAGTGGTATGCCTGCCATTAAATTCATGAATAGAAATCAATATCTAACACCATTTAGCTAGTAATAGTTCTCTCAAAATATGACAGAATCTCCAAAGCCTTATTAAATGAATGACTTCTGTGTGTATTTCAATAAACTTACCTTGAGCTCAATATCAACATAATCAGCTCCTAGATCTTCAGCTAAATGGAGTACTTCTAATCGCTGGTGCTCATCACCTTCGTACAGACCACCTTCCCATTTTGGCCTAGGAAATTTATATAAAATCGAACATGAAAGAAATCAAGACTTGTAACATTAATGTTCATTCAGTAGTAGAAACATCAGCTAACTCAGAATGAACGGTACAGTTTATGTCACAAAGCATATACATATACACATGCCATGAACTGCATATGACATATTTCTATAATCCAAGGCGATTCAATAAATTTACGACACAAACTTTTGAAACTGAAAATCAAATTGAATATAAGGAAAGTAGAGGAACTGTAAAGACTGACATGGCAAGTTCAGAACAAGTTTCATTATTCAACAGCAAAAACGTAAAGAGATCTGGATAAAAAACTTGTAGACTTTTCGAAAATTCCATAACTACGAGAATAATGTCCAATGTACAATGGTCACAAATTCAGAAACAACCATCGTAAACTGGTAATCACCAGACGATAGGCATAGGCTTTGTTTAGGACTATAAAAAGCAGAGAGGAGCAAATTGTGATTGTCTTTTGTCCATTGTGCCAAAAATTTGTACTTTAACACATCTTCATTTTGTACACATATTCAACAAAAATCCAGTTTTACTAGAGCGAATTTATCGTAACAAGATACCCTCACAGCACAAATCATGACTCCAACAACACTGCCATCGTTTCTGGTACAAACATCCCATATGCTGGGATTTCATTTGCCTTCGAAAATTAGCAACGATAAAAGGTCATTAATTGCTACTTAACAAACAAATATACTAACTTTGAGCCATGTACATAATTTGGTACATGTAGAATTCTAATGCATCCACTTGCAAGATAAAAAAAGAAGAAGTCATTACTGTGGGACCCAAACTTCCTACAAAACTGGAGTCATCACTATCATACCTTTTATAGTGGATTGAAACCAAATAGTCAAAGAGATATGGTTTCAACTTTTTGACAAATGAATTCAACAAGCAATTTCCATTTACTAAATTTATCATCCAATCTTCCATGACATAACAGAGTACAGTGTGAATAATAGAATCACTAAATCAGAGTACAGTGTGAAAAATATCATAACATGACAGCAAATCACAATAAAGAAGCAGACAAATTCCCAGAATGGAAAAACATAAGAGTTATAACCATTACCGGTACGCGATGAGCACAGGCAGTGGCTTGTTTTTGAGGATGATTTGCAGGTCCTGGTGGGGCTGGAAGTTGTGAATGCAATCCAACCTGACCTCAACTACATCTGCACCTTGTGCCTTCGCCCGGTGCATGTCACCCACCATTTGCTCAACAGATTGAGCCATTAGAGGAGCACAAATCATGGTGGTCTTATGCACAATTTCAACAGTACCCATTTCAACAGAAGAGAGAACAACAATAAACACAATCACAAGATGGGAAGAAAAAACAATGTTTGTTCAAATGGATTGATTGATCGAGTACTGCGGTAGTAGAGGGAAAGTTGGTGAGTTTTTCCTTCAAATTCAAAATTACCCTTTAGAGGAAAAACTTAAATTCCAAACTAATGTTGAAAAACTGCAAAAAAATCTACATATATAGCAAAAGAATGGCTAAGTTGGAAACAAAAGCCAAAAAGAGGATTATTGGTGCAAGAATTGGTTGGTTATACTTGAATTGAATTCAAAGACAACCCAAACATTAAAAGCATAAAAACAAAAGCACCAAATGAAGATTCAAGAAAGATAGATAGAGTATCACTATCAATCCAGAAATGATGATTATATAGCGAGAGAGCTAGTGCAGTAATGGTGTAGTGATTAGAGAATCTTTTTATTTAACAGTCGATAAGGTTTGGCGAGACATACAAATTAAATATATATCAACCCATCAACAAATCAATAAAACAAACTTGCACTTGCACTTGCACTTGCACACGAATGAATCAAAAGAACAAAAGAATAAGCGATGCTACATAGTAGGTGTGCCAAACAACTCTTAGTAGTTGGTGAAAGTAGCCAGCCATTCCTTTCAAAAAAAAAAAAAAAAAAAAAAGGAATTAGCCAGCCATATCTATTTGGATTAAGTCAAAGTGATTTTGGTAGTTTTTTTTTTTTTTTTTTTACAAATTGGGTTTGGTTGGTTTGAATCTTCAAAACTTGTAAATGCGCGCGGTTGGTGGAAGATTAGGATATTTTATTTCTTCAAATTCGTGAGTTTTTGTTTTTTTTGATTTTGGACTTGGTATTTTCGAAAGAGAAAGCAGAGCTGTTTCAGAGCTGTATCCACGTCAAAAGTTTGTGTCATATATATTTCAGAAGTGTCAACTGGCGGCGTCGTGTTTCTTGTATTCTACACGTTACTATAAACAGCATCTCAGAATTTAAAAGCTATTTTTATACTATTTTAATGTAGGTTATATTAAAAAAATTATAAAAAATTTATATTTATTACTTTATAGATTAATAAAATTTAACCCTTTACGTATTTGTTTTTTCAATATATATTTTGTGGTTTTAATCAAGTTTGCTACGGTCTCATAATCAAAATAAGGTCTACATGGATTTTGTGATTAATAGTACTATACATAGTATTCATCTTCACATATCAATATTAATTTTATAAATTACCGTAATTATATTTATTCTTTTTGTACATTCATGCTAATGTTTCATGATCGAAATAAAGTCCACAAGGATATTCTTTCTTTTGCATTTTTGGTAATATGACTGTGTATTAGTATAAACTTCACAAGGTTAATATGCAAAAACTCGTGTGACCCTATAGATTTTATGATTACTATATAAATTTAACGTTCAACTTCACATACGTTGTTTTATAAAATATAATTAAACCCTTTCAATTATAATTTCTTACTAATTATAATATTCATTCGTCTATATAGTAGATTTTAATACATAAATTATATCAGTTAAATTATACAAAATAAAAAATAATTTATATGTGTTGATAATTCTCCAGTCGTGACGGTGAAATCTTTATTTTATAAAATGGTGTAACCATTTTTTAATTAATCACCAAACATATTTGGAAGGGTTTGGTGAAGGTTAGAACTAAACCAAACCCAACAGGTGACAACTATGGAAGAGAATTCATAATCTAAACCTGACAAATGGTCAAAAAGCTGCTTTAATTATCATTAGGTGACAACTGGGGAAGGGCAACCATCCCTATTTACGCTTTTTTGGACAAGGATTTATGGCCTTGTGGGGCTTGAAGAAGGTAGATATCACATTTCCTCCACAAAAAAATCAACTAAAAGAGAGGTGGTACATGACTGAAAACACTAAAAAAAATTGATCTTTGATTAGTATTCGGAGACAATGCATGCATGACACTTCTGACAAAAACTTCAAGTGTATACACAATATGTTCAGCTTTGCATTGACTCTATAAGTTTTTGCTCTTAGATTTTTGTTCAAAAAGGATTTTATATATTACTATTTTGAGAATCATTCTATACATATAATAATTCAATAAGCACTCAAATAAAAAATGGTCACAACTAAATTATATAAAAGATTTTCAGAAAATATATATGCAAAAGCATTTCAAGGCATATTGTGATATTCCAAGAGTGACTAGTAGTGGAAATAATTTGTCACTTTGCAATTTAGAGATAAGTATAGATGGCTTTATAGATACAAAAAAAAAAAAACACAAACAATTTTCTAACTATAAAGTTATAAATAAAAGTTGTTTTTGGTGTGTGCTTATAAGATTAATTATAAACCTGTTCAGATCTGATCAGATCAATCATTAACCGCGTGGTTTGAATATCTATTCTTATGATGGGTGTGTGATGGAACTTGAATCCTCACCACTACGGTAGAAGAGAGGTGCACTAACTAACCACTTGAATTATGAGTGGATGTGCTGGTGTGTACTTTTAGTTACTCATTATCACACCATCAAAAGATCTAATATAGATAATATCAGAGCATTTGTTATAATTGATCACAGTCAAACAGCCAAGTCTACAGATAACAACTCTATTTTCCAAATGCTGTATCAGGAAAAAAAAAAAAACTTTACCTGATATAAACTACACCAAACCCAGCTTATATATTCACAATTCACAGAGATTATATTATCAGCAATCAGCGTATTGACTATAATAAGCATAGGAAGGAGAGAAACTTAAAGCTATTCACTATACTGTGGTCTATGTTTATATACAGCTTTTAAAATGAGTTTCTTGTATGAAAAGCAACCGGGAGCAGACCTAATAATGCTTGGGCTGGAAGAAATGAGGGCACTGATCCCGAAACATTCGACTGATGAGCACCTCTACGGCTCTATTAGCTGCTGTGCCCCTCATTTGGTTACCACTGATTTAAACCCATCCACCGGTAGGTGGGTTGATAGGAGATGGAAGCATTGGTCTATATTCTCTTCAACGATGGATATGGCCGAGGACGTTTTTTCTTGGAATTCTGCTGGCGCGATTGATTCCCAAGGCCAGAAGTACTGGAACTGTTATTCTGCTGATCACCTTGCTGTGGGAGAATATTTCTTTTAATAAGATTATGAACAAAACCTGTCACATGAAAAAGAAACAATTTCAGGCTCCATCACCTGCAAACGCTAAAATAATATTACCAACTACGTATGGAGAAATGTTAGTTAATCCACAGAGAAATATACCCTAATTGAGATTAGAATAGAGTAGTAAAACTGCAATCAGGGAGGGCAGTAAGCAACATCCTGAGCATCCAACAACGGAATGATCAAACCAACAAAACAATGATAACTTGATAATTATGTTCCACTCCCTGGAAAAGAAACCTAGAGAGAGCACCGTTTCTAAAACCAACCAAAATGTAACTGAAGACTCATTATCAGCTCGTAAAAGCTGGTTGAGTTTGGGTCACTATTTGATCAGCACGTTAATTCCATTAAATTGACAAGTTTGCTTGGATTGAACTCCTTCTAACCCCCTAATATGTTTCATTTTAAACTTATTTTCAATGGATATTACAGTATATTTGATTAATTTTATATATTGAATAGGTTTAAGGGATTAAAATAGAGTACTTAAATAGGTAAACTAACACGATTTATAAATTAATAAACAGGTTTATATTAAAAATAAATAAATAAATAAATTGTTTTCAATTATATGAACACACTATGATAAACTAAATTTACAAGACTAACAAAATGTTTAAATTGATTCACACTCTAGCAACCTTATTGCTAGCATCTTTTAAGCTCTTACTACATTGGCAAAAGCTTAGGAAGAGAAAGACATTGAGAATTTTAATGCCTTGTGAATTCAATTTACAAGAAAATACCACATACTCAGATTAGAAAATGATTTATATAAACAGAAGACTAGTTAATTTGGAGCCATTTTTAAATGAAAAATCAGCAATACAACTTCCTCAGGTAGACACATATATACTACCCATAAATGCTGCTAAAGCCCACTCACAATTTACAATCACATCTAAATTGCAAGACATTTATAATATGAACTGATAGAGATTGTAAGGCATTTTAAAATTGGACAATGGGAAATAACAACATGGAATACTAGATATGAACACAAACACATACACTCACAAAGATCCATAGTAAACTCTTAAAACTTACCAGGCACTACATCCGCGAAGCCAAGGGCCATACATATTTCAGGAGCTTGCTTGAGATGAGAAATACTGAAGAGAACTCCTAAAATCTCACCTTTATCGAAAGCAGTCACCAATTCATAGGTAATCAGAAGCTGCAAGAAACTGGAAACCTCCAAAGAATTCTCAGTCACTGTTCTCAGATTGCGTTTCCACTCAAATGCCAGCACCATTGCCTGTGCTTTGACTTGAGGACTAATTTTTGGTTGAACTTCCTTGAGCCTTTCCAGGAGAAGTATAAAATTCCTTACAATAACTTGTTGAATATCTGCTCGGCCTCTCTTCTTCTGGTTATCATAGTATGACCCTCGAATCAAATCCAAAACGAATTTTGCTGGGTCAGGTGACACCGAAAGAACAGCTGAGACTTCAGCAGGCATCAAATCACTACTTCCTTCTATCACGGTGGTACCGAATTGGAGAGGATTGGCTGGAGGAGAATCAATCAACGAGTTTTCAGACGATTGAGTACTCTTTCTCAATTCAAGTTGCTCATCATCACTACAATCTCTAACACACTTCAGCAACTCTTCGTGTTCCTTTAGCTCCCCAAGACGCTTCTCAATCAACTCTTCAACCGAACTCAGTTCTTCCCTCTTTACACTCAGCTTCTTGGACAATTCATCACTAGATTTTCTCAATTTATCTACTTCACCTACCCTCAATTGATACTCACAATGACGATCTCCAATTTTCTTCTCAATCGAACCCAATTCGGATTCTTTACACTTCAGCTCACCCTTGCATCCCTCAATCCTACTTCGAACCGACCCCAATTCTTCTATCTTACGCTCTAGCAACATATCACACTCCTCAATCCTAGATTGAAGTGAAGCCAACTCGATCTCCTTCAATTCAACCGCTCTCTCACGTTCCTCCAATGACTTCTGTTTCAAATCAACCTCTAGACCTTTCTCTTCAATGGATTTCATGGTGCTATCGAACTGGTCCTCTAAATCCTTCCATTGGAGAGTAAATAACATAATTGAATTAGCCTATGTTAGAAGTGCCCAAGATAAGGGTGGGTATTGGCCCGAATGGTTTGGGTTCAAACATAGTATTGGGCTGACCCAATAGGAACAGTGTTGAATAGTATTCGACTGGTAGGCCTTATAGGAATAGTATCAGTGGTGAATAGTGAACCGACTGGTGGGCCCCACACGGTTTGACTATGTACACCGAATGGTAGGTCCCACAATGAACATTAAAATGAACAGTACACGAACAATATCCAGAATTTTTCTATAAATACCCCTTGTGTTCATTTGTAAATCATCCCAAACATTAGAGAATAATAAAGAGTTGAGAGAAAAAGCTCGTGAAAGAATTTTTGTGAGAAAAATTCTTGGGAATAATTGGGATTGGGTTATGGTTTGTGAGTTGTTTGTAAGTTGTAAACACTTTGTATATTTTCTCCCTTTCAGTAAAGTAATCTGCAGCAGGTTCGGAGACGTAGGCACAATTGGCCGAACTTCGTTATCAAATTATGTGTTATTTTCGCTTTTATTTCGCTTTCTCATAAATCTGGTTATAGGGAAATTACGCTCAAATTTCATAACAGCTTGTGCATTTGCCAACTCAAATGACATCCTTAGGGTTTCCTTCTTCAACTCAGAGAGTTCTATCTCGCGAGACACGTCAACGTTGTTCTCCATTATTAAAACAACAAAAACCACAAGTACTTTATACTGATCAAACCCCTTTAAAAACCAGACTGATCACTCAACCCGGTTCAAAAAACCTAAAACCAAACAGAACACAACACACACAGACAATGGAGATGTGTATGTATATATATATATCGCGAAAGCAAGAAAATGAACAGTTAAAAAAAGAGCTAACTCGCTAGGAGAAAACCTTGTATCAAGAGAGAGAGAAACCCTTGTTCAGATATTATCTTGTCAACTTTCAGACAATACATGTAACGCCTTCTATGACTAATATTATAGAGATTTTTTTTTTTTGAAACCGTCAAAAGCTAGTGAGGAAAGTATTCGAGTACAACAACGTGAGAAATAAAGAGTGAAGTCGAACCAAATCCTGCCACATAAGCATTGAAGTGTACATTTTATATTTGTGTTTCAATTTGAAATTATTTGAAATTCTTTATAAAAAAAATTGGGTTGACTGTATCTAGAAATTGTTTTTAGGTATTGTCTTTATATATTTTAGAAAGAAGAAAGATTTTATTAACTTAAAAGTTTTTACTTAATTGAGAGTTTAATACCTAATAATCTATTTTTACTTTAATTTGTTAGGGAAATGGCATTTCCTCTAGCAATTGAAGTTGTTTTGTTTGGTTACTGTCATTAAAATAGATTTTAATTTAAAGATAAATTAACAGTTGAAGTCTTAACTTAAAGAAAAAAAAAAGAGTTAATTTAACCACTATCCATACATCATTGGTAAGTTTGACATAATTAGAGATGGAGTACTCATTAGGGCGGAAAATAGTTAGAGATTTTCCACTGCATGTAAGGCTTTTAATGCATGCATGAAGGTTTATGTTAAATTTCCCGAACCTCTATGAGACGCATTCAATAGTCAGAGATTGACTCATTAGCGCGAGAAATAGCTAGAGACTTCAAACAATACATGAAAGACTTCCAATGTATTTATATTAAGTTTTCTAAATCTCTATGAGATGCATTCAATAGATAGAGATTGACTCATTATCTCGTGAAATAGTTAGACTTCAAATTAAACAATCAATGCATGCATGAAAGTTTTACGTCGTTAAGTTTTCCGAACCTCTATGAGATGCATTCAGTAGTTAGAATCATGAGAAATAGCTAGAGACTTTAAAACAAATGCGTTACGTATAAGATGTCTTAGATGTATTAAATATACATATAGTAATAAATTCATACTTTAATAAATGGTGAAAATTGTTTCAGCACATGATCCTAACGTCACACATGCTACCAAATTTGAATTTGTCCACCGAATTCTGTCATCCATTTTTATTAGATTACTCGATTTTTGGTATTTAGAAACCCTAAAGACAAACCAGTAAAAACGCAAATACAAAACTACAGTCAAGATATTTTTTCACATAATCCTCAACAGCCAATTTAAAGGCAGCACCCCTCTAAACATCTGTAATCAAAATTAGCACTACCAATCTCAAGTTAATTACGATAGAGTAGTTGATGGATTTATAAACAAAATGCATTTTTGAAAAAGTAATTTTCACAGCAGGTTCCTCGAATGTTCTCCAACGTTTGGATTCAATCTCAGCCTGTTTCCCCAATTTAATGTTAACTTTCAATTTCTGTAACCATTCTTTTAAAGTTACTACCTTCTTCAATATTTCTCCATGTAAGTTATTCCATTAATTTGTCTGTGAAAGAATGACACCAGATTCAAGTTCAAGCACACCCAATAAGCCTTAAGCAAATTCTGATTTGTGGATGGTTCTGTTCAATCCTCTTCTGCATATCAGGTATAAGTAAGCATGGAAAATTACATAAATTTAAATATTAATTATCGATTAAAAATTTAAATAGCAAAATAGTTTCATACTATTTGGATCACAAAAAAAATAAAAAATTAGCACATCCTATGAAAATAAACTGAGACACATAAAAAATAAAACATTTTCACTTACTGCTATATATGATTTATTTTCAGTTTCTCACAGAATATCCGATAATCACAAACTCTCCAATATCTAATTTTTGTTATAAAATTCAATACAGTAGAATTTGAATAAGAAAATTCACAATTTTGAAAGATAAACCAAGGAAATGGAGGATTGAAAGTTTTTAATTAGCATTTTAATTTCCTCCAACATTTAAAAAAATTTTGTAATAAAAAGAGACGATTGTGATTTCTTCAAATTCTCCAACTTCACTAAATCATATATTTTCCTCAACGAAACCATCATTGTTTTGGTTGGTTTTACTATTCCTAAAATTCATTTTAATGGCATGTTAATAACCCAACCTAATCACTTCATGCTTACTGTAAGATAATTTATTTTTCTATATGTATTTGAAGCTACCAAATCATATAAAATGATGAGGACTTAAAATCGGTTTTTGCTTAATTTAAATAAAAATAACTCTTTTTTAAACTACTATAATTTTTGAGGTTTTGGGGAAGGGAATATAAATCGAACGCACAACTTCATTAATCAAAGTGTGAAGAATATACTATTGGACAACCTTATCTCATCAAAATAATAATAATTTTATTACTTAAATAATGCTTAATGAATCTAAGTCACTAGAATATGAGATGATTGTAGAACACCTTAAATTTGATTGAGCTGCATGCAAAGGGGTCAAAAAATTGTGTTTTACTAGTACATTTCATGTTACATTATACGGAACACTACTCAAATGCGAAATATATTTCTACCTAATTTATTTGTCCAATCGTTCATGCCTTCCTACAAATTTATCAAATGTTAACAAAAACAATTAAAACCTAATAAATTTTGAAATTTAGACAAAATGATTTTTTTAAAAATTTTTTGTTAAAAAAGAAAAAGAAAAAGAAACAACGGAAGTGTGTTGATGAAACATAATTTATGTAAAACAGAATTCATTTCTTCGATTAATATAATTCTTGAAGGAGTCTTCTATTTTACTTTCAAACTCCATATTCTTTATATGGGATAATTGTTTTATTGAGTCTCATTATTTTCAAATGCAATGCTTTTTTCATTATGTTCGAATTAATCCACATTAATATATGCAACTTCTTGCGTGGTTGATTAGGTTTTCTATTGCACATAATATTAATATATGGTGTTAAATGTTGAGAATAAAGTGCATATATTTTGGATGATTTGGAATTTGAGGTTTATTATTGGTTGATCTATTAAAGTTAGTATTAGTCAGAATTCCATATGTCTATCAGATCTCAAATATTGTTAAACTCTCTCATTCTGATACTTGTTCAACTAATGCTCCTTCAACTAGTGTGTCAGATAAAATTGACAAAGATAGTCAAGTCCATATTGCTCACATCTCTTCTTCAACTCTCGTAGGGATATCATCACAAACACTTATGTGTATTCATCAAACACCTATGTCTAGGGACGTACCCAGGATTTTTTATTAGGCCGGGCGCAAACAAAAGAAATTTTTTTTAGGCGAACATTAACAATACGAAGAAATTTAATTGATTGAAAATTAAAGATAAAACTAGATGACGACATAATAAACTTTACCTCTCAAAATGCATATATTAAACAAAATAAATTAACTTTTAATAAAACTAACAAAATAAAAACAATAAAAAGAAACATGCAATACAAAATACAAATAAGCCTTATTTAAACTTTATCTTATGAGATTTTACACAATCAAACTCGTCTACAATATGTTCTAAGTCATTTGTATCAGCAATCTCCCTTTCAATATATATGATAATACAATCTGTTAGAAAATCATCCTCCATTTTACTGCGAAGTGGTGTTTTGAGAAGTTTTATAGTAGAAAATGCTCGTTTTGTTGTTGTTATGGATACTGAAAGTGTTAATACTAAACGAATCAATTTATCAACCAGAGTATAGTGTTCTGACTTTATGTGATATTAAATAAATTTAGAATATCGACAACATCACAAGACTTGCGCATAGCCAAATCATATATTATGTATACACACTAAATCATGATTAATGTGAAGCCCATATGATATTCTCATTATCATTATGTTAATTAATGATAAGGATTGGTTGAAATTAAAGGTAGTGTTAAGATTTGTTTTTTGTAATATTATTAAATTATGAAGGATAAATAAGTAAATTAACTGTTAATTTTTTTAAAAATGGTTAGCCGGGCAACAGCCTAGCTCTGCCCACTAATAGGTCCGCCCCTACCTACGTTGAAAGCTGCTAGAACCAATAAAACTTCAGGTCTTGGTTTACCAACTCAAAGTTCCAGCTCATCATATTATCTTGCTGAGTCATCTACAATGCCAGCTCAACATTTTTCATATTTTCAGCATTGATAGTTTGTTAGAGAGTTTGTTAGTCAGTTAGAAAAGCTGTAAGTTTTGGCGGCAAATCTGATTATGAAGAATTGTTTTTCAGTGAACAAATCACCTTTGTATTTTTCAGACTATAAATAGTCTGATAATTATTAATTATCTATTCAATAAGAAAATACATTCAATTTTTCATTTTTCCTTTGTTTTTCAATTTCACTTTACAAACTGATTTTCTTCTTGAAAATCTTTATGGTATCAGAGCCCCTTTGACGAAAGTCATGGCTTCTTCTTCTTCTTCCACTGCTATTCAATATGCTTTTCATGATTATGTGGCAACTGCGATGTCTACCTCTATGAAGCTCAACTTCAACTTGCCGATAAAGTTGGATCGCAACAACTACTTGTTTTGGAAAGCACAGGCGCTGTTTGAGATAAGAGCTTACAATATTGAAGATTTTATTTTCGAATCAAGGCCTTCTCCACCAAAGTTTGTTGAAACGATTTCTTTTGAAACTAATGAGGTAATCAGGCGAATCTCTAATGATTTTCTGATTTGGAAGAAAAATGACCAACCCTTGGTCTGTTGGTTGTTGTCTACTCTAAGTGAGTCTGTGATGGGAGAAGTGATTTCATGCGTGACTGCATATAAGGTATGGACCATTCTCGAAAGACTCTATGCTCAGCAATCTAAAGCTAGGATTTTACATCTTAGCTCTCAGATGCAATCCTTGAAGAAAGGTTCAGTGTCAATCAGTGATTATATCATGAAAATAAAGAGTCTGGCTGATAATCTTACAACTGTAGGGCAATTAATGACTGATCAGGATGTGATTATGCATGTTCTACATGGTTTAGGTCTGGAATATGACTCTGTTATTATGATTGTTACTGCTAGACAAGATTCTATTCCTCTAAGTGAAGTTCAATATTTGCTTTTAACTCAAGAACAAAGACTTAAACAAATACGCTCCACAGCTACAATTGATATATCAAATGCTTCCGCACACTTGGCACACAATAATGACAGACGTGGAGGAAATAATAATTCAGGAAGATGAGGTTATAAATGTGGAAGAGGTAGAGATAATGGTAGAGTAAACAATCGAATTTTCTGCCAACTCTGTGGCAAATCTGGTTATATTGTTTCAAAATGTTTCAAGAGGTTTGATTAGACTTTTCAGGGGCTTTCTATCAATCAAACACTTAACAACTCCAATACCAATTCCTCTAATAACAGTAATGGCAGTAACAACAATTCCAGTGGAAATTCCAGCAACAATTAGTATCATTTCAGTCAGCCTACTGCCATGATGGTAACACCTGAATCGGTTGCAGACTCCAACTGGTACTTTGACAGTGGAGCGACCAATTATGTTACCTCCGATGTGCATAATATCTCGCACAAGCAAGACTACAAAGGTAACAAATCTCTTACTGTTGGTGATGGTTTAAAACTGCATATTAAACATTTAGGAAATTATGAAATTGTCACGTCTGATCAGCACTCTTTGTTGTTAAAGAATATATTGCATGTGCCACAAATAGCTAAAAATATGTTAAGTATCTCTAAATTCACAACTGATAACAAAGTTGTTGAATTTTACTCCAATTATTGCTTGATAAAGGACCTGACCACGAGGAAAACTCTTCTTCGAGGAATTGAAAAAAATGGTCTACACCAATTGAAACTTTCAGGTGCTGATCCAAGTTTGTTTACACAGCTTTCTATTCCTGCTGATGGTGCTTCTTTTCTGTTAGAAATTTCGTTTCATCCATGTAATGCATTGACTGTAGGTGGATCTTCTTGTGTTAATAATGTTTGCTCATCTCTAGCTGCTGTACATAATGAAATAATCAATGCATGAATTCTAATGTTGCTACTGTTTGTTCGAATGATTTGTGGCATGCTAGATTGGGTCACCCATCTATATTAGTTTTAAAATCAGCCCTTACATCTGTTAACCAATATTATGATTCTGATGCTTCTGTCATTTTTTGTGACTCTTATAAGTATGGCAAACTTAGTCAACAGCCCTTTCCAGCTTCACTAACTAAAACCTTACATCCTCTTGAACTCATTTTTTTCGGATATTTGGGGTCTAGCCCCTACTTTTTCCACACAAGGGTTCAAATATTATGTCAATTTTGTTGACTCTCATACTCGTTATACTTAGATATTTCCTTTAACATCAAATCTGAAGTTTTTCAAGTCTTCAAACTTTTCAAAGTTTCTGTTGAGTTATTGTTTGGAAGAAAAATTAAGTTTATTCAATCAGATTGGAGGGGTGAATATAGAGCTCTTCTTCCTTTCCTTGCTCAATGTGGTGTTCAATTTAGACATCCTTATCCTCACACTCACTAACAAAATGGTGTGCCCGAAAGAAAACATCGGTACATCATTGAAACTGGTCTTGCATTGTTGGCTCATGCCTCTCTCAATGTGGTGGGAGTCCTTTGATACAGCTGTCCATTTGATCAATCGGTTGCCTACTCCTAACCTTTACCATAAAAGTCCTTTTGAACTGGTCTTTCACAGAAAACCTGGCTTGTCCACTCTTAGAGTTTTTGGTTGTTCTTGTTTCCCTCATCTAAGACCATATATCAAAACCAAATTCAACTTTCATTCCACTAAATGTGTTTTCCTAGGATATAGTAATCAACATAAAGGTTACAAGTGTTTACATCCTTCAGGGAGGATTTACATATCTCGAAATGTTGTCTTCAATGAGTGTGAATTTCCCTTCTCTATGCTTATATCAAAATCTTATCCCTCTACTGAGTCTGCTCTAGTTTCTTCTTCTGCGCCATTTTCTTCTACTGCTAAAAACTTTTCCATGCCTCCTATTTCAACTGATTCTTCCTTACCTGTTCGGTCACGTACTGTTTCAGTTCCCAATAATAAACATCCTATGAAAACACGAGCTAAATGTGGTATATATAAATCTAAAGCATACTCTACAAGTGCTGTGACAGATGTTTCAATTGATGAATTGCCTGGAAATGTTAAATCAGCTTTAGCAAACACACATTGGAAACAAGCTATGCAATTAGAATATGATGCTCTAATTTCTAATAAGACATGGAGTTTGGTACCTCATAATTCCTCTATGAATGTTCTTGGTTACAAATGGGTGTTTCGCAAGAAATTTAATTAAGATGGGAGTCTCTAAAAGTATAAGGTCAGGCTGGTTCCTAAAGGATTTCATCAGAATGCTGGTGTAGATTATTTGGAGACGTTTAGTCTCGTTGTTAAGGCATCTACGATCCGTGTTATTCTTGCTCTTCATGTTAGCCTTCAGTGGGATATCCAGCAGATATATGTCAACAACGCATTTTTTAATGGGGAGTTGCATGAAACCGTATATATGCAACATTCGTCTAGTTTTGTTGATGATGCCCTTCATGATCATGTCTGCCTCTTACATAAGTCTCTTTATGGTCTCAAACAAGCTCCTCGAGCTTGGTTTGAGAAGCTGCAAGGTGCCTTGATTTATTGGGGATTCAAGAGCTCTATCTCCGATCATTCTCTCTTCATTAGAAGAACAGGTGCTGCTGTTATGTTTGTGCTCATTTATGTTGACGACATACTTCTTACAGGCAGCCATCCCTCTTTGGTTAAACAGTTGATTGCTGATTTGCACAAACAATTTGCTCTTAAAACTTTGGGTTCGTTGCAATACTTTCTTGGTTTTAAAGCTATAAGAACAAGTTTTGGGCTGCATCTTTCTTAACAAAAATATGCTTTGGATTTGTTAGAGAAGACGAAGATGTTTGATGCCAGCCCTTGCTCTACACCATTGGCTATCAGTTCTAAATTGTCGCTGTATGAAGGTGACCCCTTTCCCGATCCTACCATGTATTGCAGCACTGTTGGAGTTTTACAATACCTCACTCTTACTCGTCCCAATTTGGCCTACATTGTCAACAAATTGAGTCAATTTCTAGTTGCTCCAACTCAGCTCCATTGGTAGGCTTGTAAACGGGTTCTTCGCTATTAAGGGAACTGTCAACTTTGGTGTCATGTTTCTTCCAGCTTCCACCCTTGCTCTTGAATGTTTTATGGATGCTGATTGGGCCAGCTCCATTGATGATCGTCGATCTACTTCCTAATATTGTGTGTATCTTGGTTCTAACTTGCTTACTTGGAGTTCCAGGAAACAACACGTTGTGGCTCGATCAAGTACTGAAGTCGAGTATCAATCCTTAGCTCATGCAACCTCTGAAGTGTTATGGTTAACCTCTTTGTTCACTGAGCTTGGTTTTCCTACTACTCGTTGTCCTATTCTATGGTGTGACAACATGGGAGCTCAATCTTTGGCCTGCAATCTTGTCTTTCATTCGCGCATCAAACATATTGAAATCGACGTTCATTTCATACGTGAAAAGGTGGCAAGTCAACAGGTCGATATTCGTTATGTTCCCACTGAGAATTACATTGCTGATCTCCTCACTAAGGCCTTACCTACTGCACGTTTTGAGCTTTTTCATTCCAAGCTTACAGTGGCAAATCCCTTGTCACACTTGCGGGGGGATGTTAAACTCTTTCATTCTGATGCTTGTTCAACTAATGCTCCTTCAACTAGTGCGTCAGATAAAATTGACAAAGATAGTCAAGCCCATATTGCTCACATCTCTTCTTCAACTCTTGCAGAGATATCACCACAAACACTTATGTGTATTTTCAGCATTGATAGTTTGTTAGTCAGTTAGAAAAGCTATTAGTTTTGGCGGCAAATATGATTATAAAGAATTGTTTTTCAGTGAACAAATCACCTTTGTATTTTCCAGACTATAAATAGTTTGACAGTTGTTAATTATCTATTCAATAAGAAAATACATTCAATTCTTCATTTTTTCTCTGTTTTTCAATTTCACTTTACAAACTGATTTTCTTCTTGAAAATCTTTAGGTATTCCGAAATATGTTAGCATTTAATATCTATGGAGTAGTTAAATATATTGAGAAATTGACATGGGTATTGGCATTCACACTCTGGAGCGCAAGAACGAGCCCATAGGAGGCAGCCATAGCTTCAGCAATTTCTAGAGAATAGAAAACCTCTCCATGCACATGAAATCGATCTAATAACAGACTAACATGATTGCGAATAACCACCCCTAAACCAATCCTATTATGCGACAACAAGTTCACAAGAGTCGGAATCCAATCACGAGAGACCCTCCATAAGGACAGTTTAATAAAAGGTCACCAGTTCTTCAGCAAAGAATCATCAGAGCAGCTAGTTGAAACCCCAAGGTTGCGAGCCAACCAATACCTGCTCTTAACCGTATAAATATCTTATTTTTTCAAAATGCCAAATCAAACGATCAGGAGTCAATTCATCTACTGTTGTTTGCTCAGGCAAAACTTTGTCCAAGAGCACTCGAAAAGTCGAAGGACGTGGAAATTGGAGGAGACGCCAACCTTGCTTTGCTAGTAAGACCTGATTAAAATCAAAGAGACCCTCTACTCTATTTACTTCAACATATATAAGAAATCCCAAGATGGCCCCCACCATTCTCCATGGCTCCAACTTAATCAGAATATTGCATCATGGCTACCTTTTTACCTCTACTTACTACAGAAACGGAAAGCATATCCGCATCCAAAAATATCTTTTTATAAATAATTATTTGATCGAGTCTCGTGATGATCAAAAGTTGTTATAATACATAAATCATTGTAAAATCAAAACAAATATTGAAACATAGAGGAAAAATAATCTTTTTGACCAAAAGATACAAATATTAAAATACAACGGAAAATTAATCTTTTTAATTGAACAGTCTTTTAATTTGGCCTATTTTTGGCCTACATTATTTTGAATGTATTTTATTTTTGTTTCTTGACATTGAAACTCATTCAAGTTATTAATTAATATTTTAAATCCTATTAGGATTTAAATAACTAAAAATTTAACTTGATTACTGCTACAAATTATAATTGTACTGAAATTGTAGCTTGATTTAATTCCTACCATTATGATAAAAAAAATGTCTTGTTTAATTGACTTGGTGTAAAATTGGAAAGTTATAAAGTAAAATGTTATTAGTAAGTATCACCTCAATTTAAGTTAACTTGCCGAAAAAGGCATAGGAGAGGCAACTGTTTAATAGACTGTCTGAGTTGGTCTGTCACTGTTTTATGTTTTGCTTTACTGAGACAGTCACTTGAACTACGCTTGGTCACAGTAGCTATATCACTAACAATCAGGAAAAACCTTTACTTGACTATATATTCGCAATTAACAGAGATTATATAATCAGCATATACTGTGGTCTATGTTTATAATAAGCATAGGAAGGAGAGAAACTTAAACTATTCACTATACTATGGTCTATGTTTATATACAGCCTTTAAAATGAGTTTCTTGTATGAAAAGCAACCAGGAGCAGACATAATTTTGCTTAGGCTGGAAGAAATGAGGGTACTGATTTCCCAAAACATTCGACTGCTGACCACCCGTATTAGCTGTGCCCCTCATTTGGCTACCTCTAATATGAATGCATCCACCTGGTGAACCAGTAGGTGGGTTGACAGGAGCTGGAAGTATTGGTCCATAGTTTCTCTTCAACAATGGATCTGTCCGAGGACGTTTCTTGGAATTCTGCTGGTGCGATTGATTCCTAGGGCCAGAACTAGAAGCACTGGAACTGTTATTCTGCTCACCTTGCGGTGGTAGAATCATGGGAGCAGTGGCTGGCTGATTAGCAGCCTTTGCATCATAAAAATTATTTCCGTCTTTGTTCATATTAGGGGCTGAAGTCTGAATCTGTTTCAAGAATTGTTTGAAGACGGATTCTGGTGATATAGTGTCCGTCAGCTTAAATGCACAAATAAATCTAACAGCCTCTATGTGTTGATTTCTTCCAATAAGATGAACAATATCTGTCACATGAAAATGAAACAATTTCAGGCTCCACCAAGTGCAAACGCTAAAATAAAAACTCTGGAGAAACGTGAGTTTATGCACAGAGAAATATACCCTGCTTGAGATGAGAATAGAGGAGTAATTAATGAACAATATCTTTTAATTTAACAGTTGATAAGGTTTGGTGTGACATACAAATTAAATATATATCAACCCATCAACAGATCAATAACCACCTTCTAATGTAGCTCGGTGGTAAAGACGCTCATTCAGCTTGGCAATTTCTATGTTCGAGTCGCACTCGCACTTGCACTTGCACACGAATGAATCAAAAGAATAAAAGAATAAGCGGTGCTACATGTGAAAGCAGCCAGCCATATCTATTGGGATTAAGTGATTTTGGTAGTTTTGTTTTTTTTTTTTTTTTTTACAAATTGGGTTTGGTTGGTTTGAATCTTCAAAACTTGTAAATGCGCGCGGTTGGTGGAAGATTAGGATATTTTATTTCTTCAAATTCGTGAGTTTTTGTTTTTTTTTTTATTTTGGACTTGGTATTTTCGAAAGAGAAAGCAGAGCTGTTTCAGAGCTGTATCCACGTCAAAAGTTTGTGTCATATATATTTCAGAAGTGTCAACTGGCGGCGTCGTGTTTCTTGTATTCTACACGTTACTATAAACAGCATCTCAGAATTTAAAAGCTATTTTTATACTATTTTAATGTAGGTTATATTAAAAAAATTATAAAAAATTTATATTTATTACTTTATAGATTAATAAAATTTAACCCTTTACGTATTTGTTTTTTCAATATATATTTTGTGGTTTTAATCAAGTTTGCTGCGGTCTCATAATCAAAATAAGGTCTACATGGATTTTGTGATTAATAATACTACATGTAGTATTCATCTTCACATATCAATATTAATTTTTATAAATTACCGTACAGTTTTACATATTAAAAAAATTTAATAAAGTAATTATATTTATTCTTTTTGTACATTCATGCTAATGTCTCATGATCGAAATAAAGTCCACATGGATGTTCTTTCTTTTTTATAGTAATATGACTGTTAACTTCACAAAGTTAACATGCAAAAACTCGTGTGACACTATAAATTTACGATTACTATATAAATTTAATGTTCAACTTTACAGACGATTATGTGAGGCTCTGTCCTTATCAGAGGAAGATGACTCAGTCCTAGACATCGTAGGGGATGTTCAAGCTGATGGCATTAAAAGCGTTGAACACTGCTTGGTAGAGAAGATCCTTTCTCGTAGGAAGGTTAATCGGGAGTCTTTCCGTGGCACTATTGAACAAATCTGGAGTACTGTGGGTTGAGTAGAAATTGAAATGGTAGGCGATAATGTGTTTGTCTTCCATTTCCAATCCCTTGAGGATAAAGCGATGGTCTGGTCCAGGGGCCCCTGGCACTTCGATAAAAATCTTATTGTTCTTGAGAAACTAGTGGGGCCTGGTGCAATTTCTCAACTTAAATTCAAATTCTCTGAATTCTGGATTCATATTTCCAATATTCCTATAGCGTGTATGAACTGTAAAGTGGCGAGATTAATAGCAGAGGAAATTGGTACCATTGTTGATTTCCCGATGGATTCGAAAGATTTGTAGGGCAAATTCATGAGAATCAAAGTTAGAATTGATATTACAAAACCATTGAAAAGGGGTATCAGGATGAGATTGGAGAATTTTGATACTATGATTACGGCCCTGATCAAATATGAGAGACTTCCAAATTTTTGCTATGGATGCGGTTTTATTGGACATTCTTTTAGGGAATGTCATAACAGTGAGGTGAGGAAGAGTATTATAGAGGGGGTTGAGCCAAAATTTGGGGTGTGGCTTAGAGCATCACCTTTGGATATGTCAAAGCTTCGGCAAAGGGGGGATGATACTTCAGAAGCTAAATCGAAAGCCCAGGAAGACATTGAGGATGTTAACGGAGTAGGTGCAGAGGGTGCCAGTAGAACTTTGATCACTGTTCTAACAACTTTTGACAAGCGTGAAGGAAAGTCTAATAGAGATTTTGAGGTTTCTCCAACTGATCCTAATAGAGCATTGATAACTGAGGGTGGTATTTCGATTCAGGTTAACCAGCCGGTGGAACCCTCATCTAGGGAGGTTATTGCGGTTGTACCGACTGAAAATGGGCATTCAAAGGCATTGGCTAGAATGGACGAGGAAATAGTGGGATCAAATTTATGTGATGAAGGAGATGTTGTTATGGTTGGGTCCTCTTTTGGTAAGCCTAACTTTAAGAAATGGAAAAGGCTAATTAGGGGGAGTCCTTTACAGAAGCTTATTTCAGGCTGTCCAAGCCCAATCCAAAAGATGTTATTAGCTAGGCATTATGCCAGGAGGGGTCGAAAGCCAGTTAAAAGATCCCTTAACCAGAAGTTTTCTGGTATTCATGCTGGAATTTCCTCCTCTGAAGTGGTTATTATAGATCCTGGTGGGAAGCGTAAAGTTGTCGAAGTGGTAGGGGAGATCCTGGCTGGGAAGAAACAGAAATGCCTGGAGACTGATATATCGGCGGAGTCTGCGGAGCAGGCTCGCCGGGAGCCATGAGTATCATTTGTTGGAATGTTCGAGGATTGGGGAGTCCTCGGGCATTCTTGACTCTCCGAAAAGTTATCCGGAAACAATCCCCAAATATAGTTTTCCTCTCTGAAACTATATTGAAAGGTGAGTGGGCGGTGAAAATTAAGGTTCAGTTGGGTTTTTCTGATGGTTTGCATGTGGATTGTGTGGGAAAAAGTGGAGGATTGATGTTGTTGTGGAACGATGTGTGGGATGTTTCAGTATTGTCCTTCTCCATGGGACAAATTGATGTGGTGATTAAAATGGAGAACAATCTCAAATAGAGGTTCACAGGGTTCTATGGTTGTCCTGTCCATAATCATAGAGCTGATTCGTGGGAGCTCATTCGGCCGCTCAAGGCAGTGAACAAGCGTCATTGGTTGTGCGGTGGAGATTTCAACGAACTCCTCCGTATTGAGGAAAAGCTTGGCGGGAATGAAAGACTTGGTCCGGGTATGTTTAATTTTCATAGTATTGTTGAGTTTTGTGATTTTGTTAATTTGGGCTTTTCAGGGCCGTTGTTTACCTGGAATAATAAAAGGGGGGGAAGGTTATAAAAATGTTCAAGAAAGATTAGATCGCTTTTTTGCTACTCAACAGTGGGTAAATTTGTTTTTGGAGGTTAAAGTTGAGCATCTAGGCTTTATGTTTTTTGATCATCGGCCGATTGTGGCCAAGTTTGTGAGAGGGGGTACCAACATCAGTGGAGATATAGAAAGGAAGTTCAGATTTGAGCCTTTTTGGCTTAAGGACGAGGAGTGCTATTCTGTGATCTGCTCGGCTTGGGAAGGTTTTGACAACACTACTTCTGGCAGAGGCTTAAGAAATAAGCTGCTTTCGTGTGCTGATACGTTATAGAATTGGAGTAAAGTCAAGTTTGGGTCACTGAAGAAAGCCATTGATAAAAAAAGATTTGAGATCAACCTTCTCTATGAACGGCAGCAATCGTACAGGTTCTCAATAATATTAAGGCTAGGGAGATACAGCTGAAAAGCCTCCTCACTAATGATGAACTATATTTGATGGTTGATTGGTTACTAGCAGGGGACAGGAATTCTAAATTTTTTCACAGAAGAGCGGCTGCTAGAAAGAGGAAGAACCTTATTAGCTCCTTATTGGATGTTAGGGGGTTCCGTAGGGAGTCTGAATAGGGCATATCCAATGTGGTTTGTGATTATTTCTCAAATTTATTCAAGTCCGCCCAGCCGTTATGTTCGGATTTTGCTGCTGCTTCCTCTTTTCTTGAGCGTAAAGTTGACGCCCAGATGGCAGGCAGACTAGGAGAGGCTTACACCCGAGCAGAGGTGCGTGCTGCAGTTTTTGAAATGGGTCCAAATAAGGCTCCTGGCCCCGATGTGTAACACCCCCTGACCCGACCCGTCTGGATCGACCCAGGAAGCGCTACCGGGTTTTCAAAACTTTCTAAATTCACTTTATTTATTTCAAACAATTTAAAATCATATCACTTTGTAATTTAAAAATGTTTATCTATTGATCCCATTGAAAATACAGTTTTTAAAAAAATTTCGGCAGAGTTTCCTTTTATTTTTCTGATTTCCCAAAAAATACCTGTTTTCAAATAACTCAATTCAAATACATTCCACAACAACACTTCAATGCTCATTTCATTCAAATGCGCACTCTGCTGTTTAGTGCGACTTTCAAACAGTTTATAAAACAATTCATTAATTACAATCCTTCGAAAAATACAAAACAGAAAGCATAAAATATTTAATTACAGCACATAATACAAAACATAATTACAAATTCTCTGTATATGCATGCATATCTAATTACACTATACAAAAATATCTATATAACTAACTACCCCAAAAGATGGTGACTGTGACTCTGAACTCTCCTCTGCAGCTGGTACCTCTTCAGTCTTTTTCGTCCTCGGTATCTCTATTACCTACGCGTTAGAAACAAAACTAACGCGCTAAGCAATACTGCTTAGTGGGTGTACACTAAAATAAATTTCAATATCATATAAAACACTAACTTGTAAATTCAGAAATTCAGATACATAAAGAAATAAACCATAAAGCTTTAAGTCAAAATTTCAGGAATATAAATATATTAAACAAATTGCAATATAATTGAAAACACTAATTGTTCAATTTAGGAATTCAGATACATATATAAATAAACCATAAAACTTAAATACAGAATGTCAGAAATATCAATTTTTCATAACATTGTCTAACTATCAATTCTCAATTGGGCCCTTGATACATATAATAGGGTTTACAGGACTGGATTACGGGTTTTACAGTCGAGTTTCCTATCTCATATGAAATGGTATCCCTATATAAACAGTCGGTTTCCCATTTCACGAGGAAATGGTATCCGGATATTCTCACAGTCGGTTTCCCATTTCACGAGGAAATAGTATCCGTGTTAAACAGTTGGTTTCCCATTTCACAAGGAAATGGTATCCGTATAATCAACAATCAGAGGCATCATAAATCACGGTGCAGTACTGCCATATATTCACCCAATTGACATGTCAATCTCCTATATCCATATATCCCTATACATATATCAGGGCCGTTTAAATATCATAACAAATTTATTCTTTGGTTTCAGGAATCAACAAATATCATGTTAATCAAAATCCATAAATAGGAAAATCAAACAAGAATTGTAAATCAGGTTTTGACAACATGCGTTTTTATTCGAATTTCCAGAATAGTAGAATATTGTACAAATAGTCCAACAATATGCAAAAATGAAATACGAGTATATAAACAAATCAATACGAATATATATAAAATCCATAACTATATTTTCAGACTTAATAAACCAAAACATTTATCAAAAATAAGTTCAGAAACGTGTGTACACCAACCTGGATACCGTTTTACCGATTCTACACCTTTTTCCTTATGAGTTTTCCTTTTTCCTTTCTCTTCCTCTTTCCTTTCTCTTCTTTTCTTCTTCTTTCCCCTTATCTTCTTTTTCTTTTCTTCTTCTTCTTCTCTTCTTCCTCTTCTTCTTCTTCTTTTTCCTCTTCTTCTTTTTCTTTTCTTTTCTTTTTCTTCTTCTCTCGTTCTCTGCCCTCTTTTTTTTTTCTGTTCTGTTTCGATGGCTTCTCACAGAAGCCAACTTTTTTTTTATATCATTTCAGTCATCGCGACTGTCGTCGCGACCTGTGGTCGCGCCACCAGGTCGCGTTGCTCACTGGAGCAACTTCACCGCCTTCATCGCGATCCTACATCGCGGTGTTCTGGTCGCGCTGGTGGTCGCCATGCTCACTGCCCGAATTTCATTTTTTTCATCGCGAGCAGTTCATCGCGACCTGTGGTTGCGGTGACCAGGTCGCGGTACTCACTGTCCCAGTTTTTCACTCTTCATGCATCATTTCTGGACCGTTCCATCTAGTCCACCTGGAAACCATACAATTAAACATACATTTAATTACATTTACACCCCTCAACTCACAAAGATTTTTATCCACATATTTAAAATTAATTATCCAAAATTTGGGATGTTACACGATGGCTTTCATGCTCTCTTCTTTCAAAAATTCTGGAATGTGGTCGGAGAGGATGTTTCTAGTGTGGGCCTTAAGGTTTTTAATGGTGGCTGCTCAATTGAGGAATGCAATGCTACAAATGTTGTCCTGATACCAAAGATTAAAAACTCGGAGCGTATGATCGATTTCAGACCCATTAGCCTTTGTAGTGTTATTTATAAAACTGTCTCAAAGGTTATGGCAAACGGGTTGAAAGAAATTCTGCCCCACATTATATCCATGAAGCAGAGTGCTTTCGTACCAGGGCAATTAATTTTTGACAACATTATAGTTGTTTTTGAGCTTCTCCATTCTATTAAGAAACAGAAAAAGGGTAAAACAGGGTATGCAGCTATTAAACTGGATATGAGTAAGGCTTACGACCGTGTCAAGTGGGGTTTTTTGGAGATCATTATGGAGAAACTGGGGTTTCCTAGTCATTTCAGAGCCCTTGTTATGGACTGTGTGTCGACCTCCAAACTTTCCTTTCTGGTTAATGGGAAGTCTGTGGGGAAAATTAGTCCGCAAAGAGGGTTAAGGTAGGAATGCCCTTTATCTCCCTATCTTTTCCTTCTTTGTGCAGAAGCCTTTTCTACTCTCATCAAACGTAACGAATCTAATGGGCAATCCTTGGGGATGAGATGTTGCCGTGGGAGCCCCCTTGTTAGTCACTTATTTTTTGTAGATGACAACATCGTCTTCTGCAGAGCTTCAGTTCAGAATTGTGAGAAGTTGAAACAGATCCTTAAAATCTATGAGAAAGCCTCTGGTCAGCGGATTAATTTGCCCAAATGTGGAAATTGATCGAAGTGCCAGTATCTTGAGCTGCTTGGGCCTAGTTAATGCCCAAGCTCATGACAAGTATCTTGTCCTTCCAACCATGGTGGGAAAAAATAAAAAGAAAACCTTTTGTGATATTAAGGAGAGGGTCTGGCGTAAAATCAGAGGGTGGAAAGAAAATCTTTTCTCGATGGGTGAGAAAGAAGTTCTAATCAAAGCAGTTGCTCAAGCTATCCCTACCTTCACTATGAGCATATTCTGGTTGCCTTCTGTCCTTTGCAACGAGTTGTGCTCCATAATTTTAGGCTTCTGGTGGGGCACCACAGATGGTAATAAGAAGGTTAGCTGGGTTTTAAAAGATAAGCTGTGCTCCCTGAAAGTTTGTGGAGGGCTTGGTTTCAAAGACTTATCTCTTTTTAATCAGGCCCTTTTAGACAAATAGGCTTGGAGAATTGTTATGAATAAAGACTCTCTGGTGGCTAGAATCCTTAAGGCTAAGTCTTTTAAGCAGGAGGACTTTTTATCTGTCTCTTTGAAGCATGTGAGTTCTCATCTCTAGAGAAGTTTGGTGTGGGGTAGGAGCTTTCTTCTTAAGGGTCTTCGTTGGAGGGTGGGTAATGGTAAGGATATCAGGGCTTTTCTGGATCCTTGGATGCCAAGGGCATCCATTTTCAGACCCTACTCGTCTGCTCCTATGGAAGATCTCAAGGTCTCATCCCTTATTATCCCCTTTTCCCACTCTTGGGATTTGGCTAAGCTTGATCAGTTTTTTGTTGCAGCGGATAAAGATTCTATTTTGGAAATTCCTTTGAGTTTTGGTGATTATAAGGATTCCTTAGTGTGGCATTTCGATAAGAATGGAGAGTATTCTGTGAACAGTAGGTATAGAGTGGCTGCGCAGGAAAAACTTTCTATTAAAGGTTCCTCTTCGTGCTCGGATTCTAAATGGTGGCTTTCTCTCTAAAACCTCAACATTCCACCAAAAATCAAAATTTTCATTTGGAGAGTGTGCCACAATGCCATTCCGTTTCTCTGTAATCTCTGTTCTAGAAAGATTGTTGTTGACCCTTGTTGCCCTAGGTGTGGTGATGCTCCTGAGAGCTCAGCCCATGCCCTTTTTTGTTGTAGCTCAGTGCGTACTATTTGGGAGTCTATTGTGTTTTGAGATCTTCTTAAATTGCAGCACCATATTTCTTGTTTCGATTTGATTTTGTGAATTTTTGTTAGGGCCAAGAGAAAAGAGTTCGAGGAATTCTATATGATTCTGTGAGGGGTTTGGTCTGAAAGGAATGCTGTCTCTCATTCTAAAACCCCCAGGTTAAATGTTGACTTGGTTTCTTGGTCGCTTTCTTTGCTGGCTGAATTCCAGGGCACCCAGAAGGTCTTTGGCTACCTTCCCCAGTCTCCCAGGCAACTTTGTTCCCATTCATGGCTTCCCTCTCCAGCAGGATCCCTGAAGTTGAATTCTGATGCCGCAGTGAAGCCTGGCTCCTCTGCGATGAGTTCTGGTGCTGTGGTGCGTGATGGTCAGGGCAAGGTTGTTGTAGCTTCAGCTAAGCCTCTTTTGGGGTTCTTTTCTGCTGAGCTTGGTGAGTTGCTGGCATTGCGGGAGGCGTTGCTGTTGGCTAAAGAGCTGAACCTAGTTATTGAGTGGGTTGAGTTAGATGCTGTTAATGTTGTGGCTAGGGTGTTTAGTTCTTTCCCTAGTTCTTCTGTGGATCCTATTGTTAAGGATGTTAAGGCTCTTTTCAGGGATGTGCGAGTTTCCAACTGTTATGCCATTCCTCGTTCAAGGAATGGAATGTCACATTCTCTTGCTTCGCTAACCTTTTCCTCTAAGGAGGAATTATGTTGGTTCAATCCTGAACCAAGCTTTCTTGTTGGTCTTCTGTAATAGAAATATTTTTATGTTAAAAAAAAAACTTTACAGACGATTGTCATCCGTTTTTTCGCAAGATGTAACAAAACCCATTCAATTATAATTTCTTACTAGTTACAATATTCCTTTGCCTATATAGTAGATTTGAATGCATAAATTATATCAGTTAAATTATACAAAATAAGAAATAATTTATATTTATTGATAATTCTCTAGTCGTGATGGTTCGAAATCTTTATTTTATAAAGTGGTGGAACCATTTTTTAATTAATCACCAAACGTATTTGGAAGGGTTTGGTGAAGGTTTGAACTAAACCTAACCCTTCAGGTGACAAATATGGAAGAGAATTACATAATCTCAACGTGACAAATGTTCAAAAAGCTGCTTTAATTATCATTAGGTGACAACTGGGGAAGGGCAACCATCCCTATTTACTCTTTTTTGGACAAGGATTTAAGGTCTTGTGGGGCTTGAAGAAGGTAGATATCACATTTCCTCCTCAAAAAAATCAACTAAAGGAGAGGTGGTACATGACTGAAAACACTAAAAAAATTGATCTTTGATTAGTATTCGGAGACAATGCATGCGTGACACTTCTGACAAAAACTTCAAGTGTATACATAATATGTTCAGCTTTGCATTGATTCTATAAGTTTTTGCTCTTAGATTTTTGTTCAAAAAGGATTTTATATATTACTATTTTGAGAATCATTCTATACATATAATAACTCAATAAGCACTCAAATAAAAAATGGTCACAACTAAATTATATAAAAGATTTTCAGAAAATATATATGCAAAAGCATTTCAAGGCATATTTTGATATTCCAAGAGTGACTAGTAGTGGAAAGAATTTGTCACTTTTCAATTTAGAGATAAGTATAGATGGCTTTATAGATACTAAAAAACAAAGACAATTTTCTGACTATAAAGTTATAAATAAAAGGATGTTTTTGGTGTGTGCTTATAAGATTAATTACAAATCTATTCGGATCTGGTCAGATCAATTATTAACCGTACGGTTCGGATATTTACTACCATAACAGGTGTATGGTAGGACTTGAACCCTCACCACTGCGGTGGAGGAGAGATACATTAACCATTTGAATTATGAGTGGATGTGTTGGTGTGTACTTTTAATAACTCATGATCACACCATCAAAAGATCTAATATAGATTATATCAGAGCATTTGTTATAATTGATCACAGTCAAACAGTCATGTCTACAGATAATAACTCTATTTTCCAAATGCTGTATCAGGAAAAAAAAAACTTTACCTGATATAAACTAAACCAAACCCAGCTTATATATTCACAATTCACAGAGATTATATTATCAGCAATCAGCGTATTGACTATAATAAGCATAGGAAGGAGAGAAACTTAAAGCTATTCACTATACTGTGGTGTATGTTTATATATAGCTTTTAAAATAAGTTTCTTGTATGAAAAGCAACCGGGAGCAGACCTAATAATGCTTGGGCTGGAAGAAATGAGGGTACTGATCCCGAAACATTCGACTGCTGAGCACCTCTATTAGCTGCTGTGCCCCTCATTTGGTTACCACCGATTTAAACCCATCCACCGGTAGGTGGGTTGACAGGAGCTGGAAGCTTTGGTCTATTTCTCTTCAACGATGGATATGGCCGAGGACGTTTTATCTTGGAATTCTGCTGGCGCGATTGATTCCCAAGGCCAGAGGAACTGGAACTGTTATTCTGGTGATCACCTTGCTGTGGGAGAATCATGGGAGCAGAGGCTGACTCATTAGGTGGTGCAGAATCACCAAAATTGGTGTTCTTACCCTTCATGTGTTGAATATTTCTTTTAATGAGATTATGAACAAAACCTGTCACATGAAAAAGAAACAATTTCAGACTCCAAAATAAAATTACCAACTACGTATGGTGAAATGTTAGTTAATCCACAGAGAAGTATACCCTACTTGAGATGAGAATAGAGGAGTAAAACTGCAATCAGGGAGGGCAGTAAGCAACATCCTGAGCATCCAACAATGGAATGATACAACCCAACGAAACAATGATAACCTGAAAATGATGTTCCAGTCCCTGGAAAATAAATCTAGAGAGAGCAACATTTCTAAAACCAATCGAAATGTAACTGAAGACTCATTATCAGCTCCTAAAAGCTTGTTGAGTTTGGGTCACTATTTGATCAACACCTTAATTCCATTAAATTGAGAAGTTTGTTAGAGTTGAACTCATTCTAACCCCCTAATCTGTTTGGGTCACTTTTCATGAGATTTCATTTTATACTTATTTTCAATGGATATTATAGTGCTAAAGTTGATTAATTTTATATATTGAATGGATTTAGTGGATTGAAATCGAGTAATTAAGTTAAAAGTACTTAAATTGTTTAAAACAATTAAATAGGTAAACTGACACGATTTATAAATGAATGAATCTTATTTAAATTTTAATTATAACACAACAAGTTTATCAGCTCATGTTCGGGTTGATAAAAAATTAAACAGGTTTATAACAAAAATAAATATATAAATCAATTATTTTTAATTTTAGACGAACACAACACGATAACCTAAATTGACAAGATTAACAAAATGTTTAAATTGATTCACACTCCAGCAACCTCATTGCTAGCATCTTTTAAGCTCTTACTGCATTGGCAAAAGCTTAGGAAGAGATAGATACTGAGAATTTTAATGCCTTGTGAATTCAATTTACAGGAAAATATAACGTACTCAAATGAAAAAATGATTTATATAAAAAGAAGACTAGTTAATTTGGAGCCATCTTTAAATGAAAAATCAGCAATACAACTTCCTCAGGTAGACACATACTACCCATAAATGTTGTTACAGCCCACTCATAATGATCAATAAATATGGACATCCAAGAGCTAGCTTCACAATTTACAAGCACATCTAAATTGCAAGACATAATATGAACTGATAGAGATTGCAAGACATTTTAAAATTGGACAATGGGAAATAACAACATGGAATACTAGATATGAACACAAACACACACACACACAGATCCATAGTAAACTCTTAAAACTTACCAGGCACCACATCCGCGAAGCCAAGGGCCATACATATTTCAGGAACTTGCTTGAGATGAGAAACAGTGAAGAGAAGTCTTAAAATCTCATCTTTATCGAAAGCAGTCACCAATTCATAGGTAATCAGAAGCTGCAAGAAACTGGAAACCTCCAAAGAATTCTCAGTAACTATTCTCAGTTTGCGTTTCCACTCAAATGCCAGCACCATTGCCTGTGCTTTGACTCGAGGACTAATTTTTGGTTGAACTTCATTGAGCCTTTCCAGGAGAAGTGTAAAATTCCTTACAATAACTTGTTGAATATCTGCTCGGCCTCTCTTCTTCTGGTTATCATAGTAAGACCCTCGAATCAAATCCAAAACGAATTTTGCTGGGTCAGGTGACACCGAAAGAACAGCTGAGACTTCAGCAGGCATCAAATCACTACTTCCTTCTATCACGGTGGTAACGAATTGGAGAGGATTGGCAGGAGGAGAATCAATCAACGTGTTTTCAGACAATTGAGTACTCTTTCTCAACTCAAGTACTTGTTCATCATCGCTACAATCTCTAATGCACTTCCGCAACTCTTCGTGTTCCTTTAGCTCCCCAAGACGCTTCTCAATTAACTCTTCAACCGAACTCAGTTCTTCCCTCTTTACACTCAGCTTCTTGGACAATTCATCACTAGATTTTCTCAATTCATCTATTTCACCTACCCTCAATTGATACTCACAATGACGATCTCCAATCTTCTTCTCAATCGAACCCAATTCGGATTCTTTACACTTCAGCTCACCCTTGCATCCCTCAATCCTACTTCGAACCGACCGCAATTCTTCTATCTTACGCTCTAGCAACATATCACACTCCTCAATCCTAGATTGAAGTGAAGCCAACTCGATCTCCTTCAATTCAACCGCTCTCTCACGTTCCTCCAATGACTTCTGTTTCAAATCAACCTCTAGACCTTTCTCTTCAATGGATTTCATGGTGCTATCTAACTGGTCCTCTAAATCCTTCCATTGAAGAGTAAATAACATAATTGAATTAGCCTGTGCATTTGCCAACTCAAATGACATCCTTAGGGTTTCCTTCTTCAACTCAGCGAGTTCTATCTCGCGAGACACGTCAACGTTGTTCTCCATTATTAAAACAACAAAAACCACTAGTACTCTATACTGATCAAACCCCTTTAAAAACCAGATTGATCACTCAACCCGGTTCAAAAAACCTAAAAATAAACAGAACACAACACAGCACAACACACACAGACAATGGAGATGTATATATATCGCGAAAGCAAGAAAATGAACAGTTAAAAAAGAGCTAACCCGCCAGGAGAAAACCTTGTATCAAGAGAGAGAGAAACCCTTGTTCAGATATTATCTTATCAACTTTCAGACAATACATGTAACGCCTTCTGTGACTTATATTATTGAGATTTTTTTTTTTTGGGAAACCGTCAAATGCTAGTGAGGAAAGTATTCGAGTACAAGGACGTGAGAAATAAAAAGTGGAGTCGCACCAAATCCTGCCACATAAGTATTGAAGTGTATATTTTATATTTGTGTTTCAATTTTGAAATTATTTATAAAAAAAATTGGGTTCACTGTATCTAGAAATTGATTTTAGGTATTGTCTTTATATATTTTAAAAAGAAGAAAGATTTTATTAACTTAAAAGTTTTTACTTAATTGAGAGTTTAATACCTAATAATCTATTTTTACTTTAATTTGTTAGGGAAATGGCATTTCCTCTAGTAATTGAAGTTGTTTTGTTTTTCTTATTGAATTTTAAAATTTACTTGGTTTGGTTACCATTATTAAAATAGATTTTACGTAAATGATAAATGAACAGTTGAAGTCGTAAAATAAAAAAAAGTTAATTTAACCACTATCCATACATCGTTAAGTTCGACATAATTAGAGATGGAGTACTCATTAGGGCAGAAAATAGTTAGAGATTTTCCACTGCATGTAAGGCTTTTAATGCATGCATGAAGGTTTATGTTAAATTTCCCGAACCTCTATGAGACGCATTCAATAGTCAGAGATTGACTTATTAGCGCGGGAAATAGCTAGAGACTTCAAACGATACATGAAAGATTTCCAATGTATATATGCATGAAAGGTACCAATGGATGCATATTAAGTTTTCTGAACCTCTATGAGATGCATTCAATAGATAGAGATTGGCTCATTATCTCGTGAAATAGTTTGAGACTTCAAATTAAATTAAACAATCATGAAAGGCTTCCAATGCATGCATGAAAGTTTTACATTGTTAAGTTTTCCAAACCTCTATGAGATGCATTCAATAGTTAGAATCATGAGAAATAGCTAGAGACTTTAAAACAAATGCATTGCGTATAAGATGTATTAGATGTATTAAATATACATATAGTAATAAATTCATACATTAATAAATGGTGAAAATTGATTCAACACATGATCGTAACCTCACTCATACTACCAAATTTGAATTTGTCCACCGAACTCTCGTCATCCATTTTTATTAGATTACTCATTTTTTGGCATTTAAAAACCCTAAAGACAATCCAGTAAAAAGGACAAATACAAAACTACAGTCAGATAATTTTTCACATAACCCTCAACAGCCAATTTAAAGGCAGACACCCCTCTAAACATCTGTAATTAAAATCAGCACATACCAATCTCAAGTTATTTACGATAGAGTAGTAGATGGATTTATAAACAAAATGCATTATTGAAATTAAAGTAATTTTCATAGCAGGTTGCTCGAATGTTCTTCAACGTTGGATTCAATCTCAGCCTGTTCTCCAATTTAATGTTAACTTTCAATTTCTGCAATGATTCTTTTAAAGTTACTATTTCTTCAACATTTCTCCATCTAAGTTATTCCATTCATTTATCTAAGAAAGAATGACACCAGAATCAAGTTCAAGCACACCGCATAAGCCTTAATCAAATTCTGATTTGTGGATGGTTCTGTTTGATCCTCTTCTGCGGATCAGTTAGAATTAAGCATGAGTAATCATATAGTTAGAAGTAAGCATGAATAATCACATAAATTTAAAGTTAATTATCGATTAAAATTTAAATAGCAAAATAATTTCATACTATTTGGGTCACAAAAAAAAAAAAAAAAAATTAGCACATCCTATGAAAATAAAGTGAGATCCACATAAAAAATAAAACATTTTCACTTACTTCTATATATGATTTATTTTCAGTTTTTCACAGAATATCTGATAATCACAAACACAACAATATTTAAGTTTTGTTATAAATTCAATACAGAAACCAAGGAAACTGAGGGTTGAAAGTTTTTAATTTCCTCCAACATTTAAAAAAATTTTGTAATAAAATGTTGAAGTGTAAACTTGTTTTAGGCCCAAACCATTTGAAGGCCCGAACTATTATGGGAGCCCAAACCCAAGCCCAAATAAATTAGAGTCCAAGTCCATAAATAAGGTCCAAGCCCTTTATCTAGAATTCTATAGGGTTTGGTAATTAGGCATAAAAATCATGTGGTCAATTGGAATAATGTGGAAGGATGTAGAATGATGAGGTGTGTGGTTATTATAATTTTGGATTAGTTTATTTGTGTGGTCTAAAATGATTTGTAAGTAGTATAAATACCCCCTCCCCATTTTGGTTTAGGCATCAAGAAGAAGCAAAGCTTCTAAGTGAGTGAAGAAGAAGCAAAAGAGTGAGTTAGTTCTTGAGTGAGAGTGTTCTTGTAATATTTGTTTTGAGTTCAAATAAAAGTTTTTTGAGTGTTTTATTTCCAACAAAGTGGTATCAGAGACTGGTTGGAAGGTGTGCACTATAGCATATCCAAATTGAAGTTCTCGACGAGACGAAGCCGACGCCGCAAAAATCGCCCCGATCGGAGTTCAAACGAGCCGCCACGGGCCGCCGGAAGTTTGCTGCCAGAGAGTGAGTTAGCTCACCGAGTCCAAGCCGAGTTCAAGCCGAGTCAGCCGAGTTGGAAGTGAGTCCAGCCAAGTTGGAGCCGAGTTGACCGAGCCACTAAGCTTGTTGACCGAGCCGCTGACCGAGCCGCCAAGCCGTTGACTGTTGACCAGGTTAGGTTGACCGTTGACTTTGACTTTGACCATAAAAATCGATTTTTTGTCTGAGTTCATCTTAAGGTTTTTCGACGTTCTGAGTTCATCCGTGTAGTCAGAATTTCAAAATTCTCACCATATTGAGAGTTATGGCTAATGGTATGGCGTCGTTTCAAGTTCCAACACTCAAGAGCGAAAACTATGATAATTGGAGTATCAAGATGAAGGCTCTCCTTGGAGCACACGATGTCTGGGAGGTCGTAGAGAAAGGCTACACCGAACCAGAAGATGAGTCAACTCTATCCCAAACTCAAAAGGATAGTTTAAAAGACTCAAGGAAGAGAGACAAGAAGGCTCTCTATCTCATCTATCAAGCGTTAGATGATGATGGTTTTGAGAAGATTTCGAGTGCAAGCTCCGCTAAGCAAGCGTGGGAGAAGTTGCAAATCTCTTACAAAAGAGTCGAAAAGGTAAAGAAGGTCCGTCTCCAAACATTAAGAGGTGAATTCGAATCCTTACACATGAAAGCATCTGAATCTATTTCAGATTATTTCTCAAGAGTAGCAGCCGTTTCTAATCAATTAAAAAGAAACGGTGAAAAGTTAGAAGATGTAAGAATAATAGAGAAGATACTCCGATCATTGGATCCCAAATTTGAGCACATTGTCGTGACGATAGAAGAAACTAAAGACCTGGAAGAAATGACGATCGAGCAACTCCAAGGATCATTACAAGCATATGAAGAAAAACAGAAGAGGAAGCAAGGGATCAACGAGCAACTCCTCAAGATGCAACTGAAGGAGAAGGAAGAAAGTCAAGGCCAAGAGAGAAGCCAGCGTGGTCGAGGTAGAGGCCGAGGCCGAGGACGAGGTAGAGGCCGTGGTCATGGACGAGGTTGGAATTCTAACAGCAGCAACCTCAACAACTACGAGAAAGGAGAAAGCTCAACAAGAGGCCGCGGGAGAGGCAATTCAAACTCGAGGTACAATAAATCTCAAGTTCAATGTTATAATTGTCAGAAATTTGGGCATTATGCTTCGGAATGTAGAGCTCCCAGCAGTAAGGTTGACGAAAGGTCCAATTATGTGGAAGTCAAAACCGAAGAGAAGGAGACAGTGCTACTAGCTTGTAGAGACAATGATAGAGACCAAGAAAATGCTTGGTACCTCGACACTGGTGCAAGCAACCACATGTGTGGAAGAAGAAGTATGTTCGTAGAGCTAGATGAATCAGTGGCTGGTAATGTCTCATTTGGAGATGATTCAAAAATTTCAGTGAAAGGAAAAGGTAACATCCTTATCCGCACTAAAAATGGTAGTCATCAATTAATCTCTAATGTCTACTATGTGCCCAACATGACATGCAACATCCTGAGTATAGGTCAATTCTTAGAAAAAGGCTATGATATTCATATGAAGGATTGTAGTCTTTTTATAAGAGATGGCAAAGGAAATCTAATAGCCAAAGTAAAAATGTCAAAGAATAGATTATTTTCTTTGAACATTCAAAACGATGTTGCAAAGTGTCTGAAAGCCTACTACAAAGATGCATCTTGGTTATGGCACCTTCGATTTGGGCACCTCAATTTTGGAAGCTTGGAGCTACTATCTAAGAAGGAAATGGTGAAAGGACTACCATGCATCAATCATCCTGACCAACTTTGTGAAGGATGTTTACTCGGGAAGCAATTTAGAAATAGCTTTCCAAAAGAGTCAGACTCAAGAGCCAAGAAGCCACTCGAGCTAGTCCATACCGATGTGTGTGGTCCGATCAAGCCAAGCTCTCTCGGTAACAGTAATTATTTCCTTCTCTTCATTGATGATTTTTCAAGAAAAACATGGGTTTATTTCTTGAAGCAAAAATCAGAAGTCTTTGGAGTATTCAAGAAGTTCAAAGCCGATGTGGAAAAAGCGAGTGGCCATAAGATCAAGGCACTGAGATCCGATAGAGGAGGAGAATTCACATCCAAGGAATTCCTGGAGTTTTGTGAAGCGAATGGAATTAGACGTCCTCTAACTGTTCCCAGATCCCCCCAACAAAATGGAGTTGCAGAAAGAAAGAATAGAACAATCCTGGATTTGGCGCGAAGCATGCTCAAAAGCAAGAAATTGCCCAAGGAGTTTTGGGCAGAAGCAGTGGCGTGTGCAGTCTATTTGTCCAATCGCTCTCCAACAAGAAGTGTGTGGGGAAAGACACCTCAAGAAGCATGGAGTGGTAGAAAGCCCGGCATCTCCCACCTAAGAGTTTTTGGAAGCATAGCTCATGTTCATGTACCAGAAGAGAGAAGAACAAAGCTTGACGATAGAAGTGAAAGTTTCATATTCATCGGCTATCCCGCTTATTCAAAAGGTTACAAGCTATACAACCCGAACAACAAAAAGTTTGTGATCAGCCGAGATGTGATATTTGATGAAGAAGGAGAATGGGATTTTGGATCGCATGTAGACAACTCCAACTTTACTCCACAATTTGAAGAAACAGAGCGGACGCCGGTGGAGCAACTAGAAGAACCTCAACAAGAACCCACTACACCACCAGCATTACCAGCTTCAACAAATAATGGAAATTCACCACCATCATTTCTACAAGAAAGAACAATGGAGCGAACAAGAAATCTTCAAGATTTATATGAGGTAACTGAGAGATCTGATAATCTTACTCTTTTTTGCCTCTTTGCTGATTGTGAACCAGTGAGTTTTGAAGAAGCTGCTCAAGAAAAGAAGTGGAGAGATGCGATGGATGAGGAAATCAAGGCCATTGAAAAGAACAACACTTGGGAACTTGTTCCACTTCCAAAAGGACACAAGGCAATTGGTGTCAAATGGGTGTACAAAACAAAGCGAAATTCTAAGGGAGAGATTGAAAGGCACAAGGCAAGGCTAGTTGCGAAGGGCTACAGTCAAAGAGCTGGAATAGACTATGATGAGGTATTTGCTCCAGTTGCTAGATTAGAAACTATAAGACTAATCATTTCTATGGCAGCGCAAAACAAGTGGAAGATACATCAGATGGATGTAAAGTCTGCCTTCCTAAATGGAGTTCTTGAAGAAGATGTCTACATTCAGCAACCACTGGGTTACGAAGTCAAAGGCCAAGAAGACAAAGTTCTGAAGCTGAGAAGAGCTCTCTATGGGTTAAAGCAAGCACCAAGGGCATGGAATAGCAGAATTGACAAGTACTTCAAACAGAATGGCTTCACCAAATGTCCCTACGAGCACGCCCTATATATCAAGATCATGAATGGAGATATTCTGATAGTATGCTTGTACGTGGATGATTTGATTTTCACCGGCAATAACCTAAGCCTGATTGAAGAGTTCAAGAAAGCAATGGCCAAGGAGTTTGCGATGACTGACATTGGATTAATGGCGTACTATCTTGGTATTGAAGTCAAGCAAAAGGAAGAAGGCATCTTTATCTCCCAAGAAAATTATGCAAAGGAGATACTCAAAAAGTTCAAGATGGATGATTGTAAGCCGATAAACACGCCAGCAGAATGCAGAATCAAACTATCGAAGCATGGTGAAGGTGAAAGCATAGATCCAACATTCTTCAAGAGTTTAGTTGGAAGCTTACGCTATTTGACGTGCACAAGGCCAGATATTCTTTATGCTGTTGGACTTGTAAGTCGATAGATGGAGAATCCAACAACCACCCATTTCAAAGCCGCTAAGCGAATCCTCCGTTATATCAAAGGTACAATTGATTTTGGTTTGCTTTATTCAATTTCTAATGATTACAAGCTTGTAGGATATAGCGATAGCGATTGGGGTGGAGATGTAAATGACAGGAAGAGCACCAGTGGGTTCGTGTTCTTCATGGGAAACACAGCTTTCACATGGATGTCAAAGAAGCAACCGATTGCCACCTTATCTACTTGTGAAGCTGAATATGTAGCTGCTACTTCGAGCGTCTGTCATGTAATATGGCTCAGAAATTTGCTGAAGGAATTGGATTTGCCACAAGAAAAGCCAACTGAGATTTGTGTCGACAACAAGTCAGCCATTGCCCTAGCAAAGAATCCAGTGTTCCATGATCGAAGCAAGCATATTGATACTCGTTACCACTACATAAGGGAGTGCATAGCAAAAAGGGATGTGCAAATGGAGTACTTGAAGTCTAAAGATCAAATTGCAGATATTCTCACCAAGCCACTCAGGTTTGAAGATTTTTCGAGATTAAGAAGTTTGCTTGGCATGGTAAAACAAGTTTAAAGGGGAGTGTTGAAGTGTAAACTTGTTTTAGGCCCAAACCATTTGAAGGCCCGAACTATTATGGGAGCCCAAACCCAAGCCCAAATAAATTAGAGTCCAAGTCCATAAATAAGGTCCAAGCCCTTTATCTAGAATTCTCTAGGGTTTGGTAATTAGGCATAAAAATCATGTGGTCAATTGGAATAATGTGGAAGGATGTAGAATGATGAGGTGTGTGGTTATTATAATTTTGGATTAGTTTATTTGTGTGGTCTAAAATGATTTGTAAGTAGTATAAATACCCCCTCCCCATTTTGGTTTAGGCATCAAGAAGAAGCAAAGCTTCTAAGTGAGTGAAGAAGAAGCAAAAGAGTGAGTTAGTTCTTGAGTGAGAGTGTTCTTGTAATATTTGTTTTGAGTTCAAATAAAAGTTTTTTGAGTGTTTTATTTCCAACATAAAAAGAGACGATTGTGATTTCTTCAAATTCTCCAACTTCACTAAATCATATATTTTCCCCAACGAAATCATCACTGTTTTGGTTGGTTTTACGATTCCTAAAATTCATTTTAATGGCATGTTAATAACTGGCCCAACCTAATCACTTCATGCTTACTGTAAGATAATTTATTTTTCTTTATGTATTTGGTGCTACCAAATCATATAAAATGATGATGACTTAAAATTGATTTTTTATAATATTGACCACTCAAACATGCTTAATTTAAATAAAAATAACTCTTTTTTAAACTACTATAATTTTTGAGGTTTTGGGGAAGGGAATATAAATCGAATGCACAATTTCATTAATCAAAGTGTGAAGAATATACTATTGGACATCCTTATCTCATCAAAATAATAATAATTTTATTACTTAAATAATGCTTAATGAATCTAAGTCACTAGAATATGAGATGATTGTAGAACAACTTAAATTTGATTGAGCTGCATGCAAAGGGGTCAAAAAATTGTGTTTTACTGGCACATTTCATGTTACATTATACGGAACACTACTCAAATGCGAAATATATTTCTACCTAATTTATTTGTCCAATCGTTCATGCCTTCCTACAAATTTATCAAATGTTAACAAAAACAATTAAAATTTAATAAATTTTGAAATTTAGACAAAATGATTTTTTTTAAAATTTTTTGTTAAAAAGAAAAAGAAAAAGAAACAACGGAAGTGTGTTGATGAAACATAATTTATGTAAAACAGAATTCATTTCTTCGATTAATATAATTCTTGAAGGAGTCTTCTATTTTACTTTCAAACTCCATATTCTTTATATGGGATAATTGTTTTATTGAGTCTCATTATTTTCAAATGCAATGCTTTTTTCATTATGTTATTAATCAACATTAATGTATGCAACTTCTTGCATGGTTGATTAGGTTTTCTATTGCACATAATATTAATGTATGATGTTAAATGTTGAGAATAAAGTGCATATATTGTGGATGATTTGGAATTTGAGGTCTATTATTGGTTGATCTATTGAAGTTAGTATTAGTCAGAATTCTATATGTCTATCAGATCTCAGGTATTGTTAAACTCTCTCATTTTGATGATTGTTCAACTGATGCTCCTTCAACTAGTGCATCAGATAAAATTGACAAAGATAGTCAAGCCCATATTGCTCACATCTCTTCTTCAACTTTCGCAGAGATATCACCACAAACACTTATATGTATTCATCAAACACCTATGTTTAGGGACGTACCTAGGATTTTTTATTAGGGTGGGCGCAAACAAAAGAAATTTTTTTTAGGCGAACATTAACAATACGAAGAAATTTAATTAATTGAAAAGTAAAGATAAAACTAGATGACGACATAATAAACTTTACCTCTCAAAATGCATGTATTAAACAAAATACATTAACTTTTAATAAAACTAACAAAATAAAAAAAAATAAAAAGAACATGCAATACAAAATACAAATAAGCCTTATTTAAACTTTATCTTGTGAGATTTTATACAATCAAACTCGTCTATAATATGTTCTAAGTCAATGGTATCAGCAATCTCCCTTTCAATATATATGACCATACAATCTGTCAGAAAATCATCCTCCATCTTATTGCGAAGTGGTGTTTTGAGAAGCTTTATAGTAGAAAATGTCCGTTCTGTTGCTATGGATACTGAAAGTGTTAATACTAAACGAATCAATTTATCAATTAAAGTATAGTGTTTTGACCTTATCTGATATTAAATAAATTTAGAATATCGACAACATTACAAGACTTGCATAGAGCCACATCATATATTATGTATACACACTAAATCATGATTAATGTGGAGCCCATATGATATTCTCATTATCATCATGTTAATTAATGACAAAGAATGGTTGAAATTAAAGGTATTGTTAAGATTTTTTTGTAATATTATTAAATTATGAAGGATAAATAAGTAAATTAACTGTTAATTTTTTTTTTAAATGGTTGTTGCCTGGCCCTGCCCACTAATAGGTCCACCCCTACCTATGTTGAAAGCTGCTGGAACCAATAAAACTTTAGGTCGGCTTACCAACTCAGAGTTCCAGCTCATCATATTATCTTGTTAAGTCATCTACAATGCCAGCTCAGCATTCTTCATATTTTCAGCATTGATAGTTTGTTAGAGAGTTTGTTAGTCAGCCATATAAGTTGTTAGTTTTGGCGGCAAATCTGATTATGAAGAATTGTTTTTCAGTGAACAAATCACCTTTGTGTTGTCCAGAGTAAATAGTCTGATAATTGTTAATTATCTATTCAATAAGAAAATACATTCAATTCTTCATTTTTCCTCTGTTTTTCAATTTCACTTTACAAACTGATTTTCTTCTTGAAAATCTTTATGGTATCAAAGCCCTTTTGACGAAAGTCATGGCTTCTTCTTCTTCTTCCACTGCTACTCAATCTGCTTCTCATGATTCTGTGGCAGCTGCGATGTTTACCTCTGTAAAGCTTAACTTCAACTTGCCGATAAAGTTGGATCGCAACAACTACTTGTTTTGGAAAGCACAAGTGCTGCCTGCGATAAGAGCTTACAATCTTGAAGATTTTATTTTCGAATCAAGGCCTTCTCCACCAAAGTTTGTTGAAACGATTTCTTCTGAAACTTATGAGGTAATCAGGCGAATCTCTAGTGATTTTCTAATTTGGAAGAAAAATGACCAACTCTTGGTCTGTTGGTTGTTGTCTACTCTAAGTGAGTCTGTGATGGGAGAAGTGATTTCATGCGTGACTGCATATGAGGTATGGACCATTCTCGAAAGACTCTATGCTCAGCAATCTAAAGCTAGGATTTTACATCTTAGCTCTCAGATGCAATCCTTGAAGAAAGGTTCATTGTCAATCGGTGATTATATCATGAAAATAAAGAGTCTGGCTGATAATCTTACAGCTGCAGGGCAATTAATGACTGATCAGGATGTGATTATGCATGTTCTACATGGTTTAGGTCTGGAATATGACTCTGTTATTATGATTGTTACTGCTAGACAAGATTCTATTCCTCTAAGTGAAGTTCAATATTTGCTTTTAACTCAAGAACAAAGACTTGAACAAATACACTCCACAGCTACAATTGATATATCAAATGCTTCCGCACACTTGGCACACAATAATTGCAGACGTGGAGGAAATAATAATTCTGGAAAAGGAGGTTATAAAGGTGGAAGAGGTAGAGGTAATGGTAGAGGAAACAATCGAATTTTCTGCCAACTTTGTGGCAAATTTGGTTATATTATTTCAAAATGTTTCAAGAGGTTTGATTAGACTTTTCAGGGACTTTCTATCAATCAAACACTCAACAACTCCAATACCAGTTCCTCTAATAACAGTAATTGCAGTAACAATAATTCCAGTGAAAATTCCAGCAACAATCAGTCTCATTTCAGTCAGCCTACTGCCATGATGGCAACACCTGAATCGGTTGCAGACTCCAACTGGTACTTTGACAGTGGAGTGACCAATCATGTTACCTCCGATGTGCATAATATCTCGCACAAGCAAGACTACAAAAGTAACGAATCTCTTACTGTTGGTGATAGTTCAAAACTGCATATTAAACATTTAGGAAATTCTGAAATTGTCACATCTGATCAGCACTCTTTGTTGTTAAAGAATATATTGTATGTGCCACAAATAGCTAAAAATCTGTTGAGTATCTCTAAATTCACAACTGATAACTAAGTTGTTTTTGAATTTTACTCAAATTACTGCTTGATAAAGGACCTGACCATGAGGAAAACTCTTCTTCAAGGAACTCAAAAAAATGGTCTATACCAACTGAAACTTTCAAGTGTTGATCCAAGTTTGCTTACACAGCTTTCTATTCCTGCTGATGGTGCTTCTTTTATGTCAAAAATTTCGTTTCATCCATGTAATGCATTGATTGTAGCTGGATCTTCTTGTGTCAATCATGTTTGCTCATCTCTAGCTACTGTACATAATGAAAATAATCAATGCTTAAATTCTAATGTTGCTACTGTTTGTTCGAATGATTTGTGGCATGCTAGATTGAGTCACCCCTCTATATCAGTTTTAAAATCATCCCTTACATCTGTTAACCAATATCATAATTCTGATGCTTCTGTCATTTTTTGTGACTCTTGTAAGTATGGCAAACTTAGTCAATAGCCGTTTCCAGCTTTACTAACTAAACCTTACATCCTCTTGAACTCATTTTCTCGGTTGTTTGGGGTCCAGCTCCTACTCTTTCCACACAAGGGTTCAGATATTATATCAATTTTATTGACTCTCATATTCTTTATACTTAGATATTTCCTTTAACATCAAAATCTGAAGTTTTTCAAGTCTTCAAACTTTTCAAAGTTTCTGTTAAGTTGTTGTTTGGCAGAAAAATTAAGTGTATTCAATCAGATTGAAGGGGTGAATATAGAACTCTTCTTCCTTTCCTTGCTCAATGTGGTGTTCAATTTAGATATCCTTGTCCCCACACTCACCAACAAAATGGTGTGCCCGAAAGAAAACATCAGCACATCATTAAAACCGGTCTTACCTTACTAGCTCATGCCTCCATACCCCTCTCAATGTGGTGGGAGTCCTTTGATACAGCTGTCTATTTGATCAATTGGCTGCCTACTCCTATCCTTTACCATAAAAGTCCTTTTGAACTGGTCTTTCACAGAAAACCTGACTTGTCCACTCTTATAGTTTTTGGTTGTTTTTGTTTCCCTCATCTAAGACCATATAGCAAAACCAAATTCAATTTTCATTCCACTAAATGTGTTTTCCTAGGATATATTAATCAACATAAAGGTTACAAGTGTTTAAATCCTTCAGGGAAGATTTACATATCTCGAAATGTTGTCTTCAATGAGTTTGAATTTCCCTTCTCTATGCTTATATCAAAATCTTGTCCCTCCACTGAGTCTGCTCTAGTTTCTTCTTCTGCGCCATTTTCTTCTACTGCTAAACACTTTTCCATGCCTCCTATTTCAACTGATTCTTCCTTACCTGTTCGGTCACGTACTGTTTCAGTTCCCAATAATAAACATTCTATGTAAACACAAGCTAAATGTGGTATATACAAATCTAAAGCATACTCTACAAGTGCTGTGACAGATGTTTCAATTGATGAATTGCCTGGAAATGTTAAATCAGCTTTAGCAAACACACATTGGAAACAAGCCACGCAATTAGAATATGATGCTCTAATTTCTAATAAGACATGGAGTTTGGTACCTCATAATTCCTCTATGAATGTTCTTGGTCACAAATGGGTGTTTCGTAAGAAATTTAATCAAGATGGGAGTCTCAAAGTATAAAGCCAGATCTAAGGGATTTCATCATAATGCTGGTGTAGATTATTTGGAGACGTTTAGTCCCGTTGTTAAGGCATCTACGATTCATGTTATTGTTGCTCTTCATGTCAGCCTTTAATGGGATATCCAGCAGATAGATGTCAACAATGTATTTCTTAATGGGGACTTGCATGAAACCGTACATATGCAACAACCGTATAGTTTTGTTGATGCTGCCCTTCTTGATCATATTTGCCTCTTACATAAGTCTCTTTATGGTCTCAAATAAGCTCCTCGAGCTTGGTTTGAGAAGCTGCGAGGTGCTTTAGTTTATTGGGGATTCAAGAGCTCCATCTCCGATCATTCTCTCTTCATTAGAAGGACAGGTGCTGCTGTTATGTTTGTGCTCATTTATGTTGACGACATACTTCTTACAGGCAGCAATCCCTATTTGGTTAAACAGTTGATTGCTGATTTACACAAATAATTTGCTCTCAAAACTTTAGGTTCGTTGCAATATTTTCTTGGTTTTGACGCTATAAGAACAAGTTATGGGCTGCATCTTTCTCAACAAAAATATGCTTTGGATTTGTTAGAGAAGACGAAAATGTTTGATGCCAGCCCTTGCTCTACACCATTGGCTGTCAGTTCCAAATTGTAGTTGTATGAAGGTGATCCCTTTCCCGATCCTACCATGTATCGCAGCACTGTTGGAGCCTTGCAATACCTCACTCTTACTTGTCCTGATTTGGCCTACATTGTCAACAAATTGAGTCAATTTCTAGTTGCTCCAACTCAACTCCATTGGTAGGCTTGTAAACGAGTTCTTTGCTATATTAAGGGAATTGTTAACTTTGGTCTCATGTTTCGTCCAGTTTTCACCCTTGCTCTTGAATGTTTTATGGATGCTGATTAGGCTAGCTCCATTAATGATCGTCGATCTACTTCCGGCTATTGTGTGTATCTTGGTTCTAACTTGCTTACTTGGAGTTCCAAGAAACAACACGTTGTGGCTCGATCAAGTACTGAAGCCGAGTATCGATCCTTAGCTCATGCAACCTCTGAAGTGTTATGGTTAAGCTCTTTGTTCACCGAGCTTGGTTTTCCTACTACTCGTTGTCCTATTCTATGGTGTAACAACATGGGAGCTCAATTTTTGGCTCGCAATCCTGTCTTTCATTCGCGCACCAAACACATTGAAATCGATGTTCATTTCATACATAAAAAGGTGGCGAGTCAGCAGGTCAATATTCGTTATGTTCCTACTGAGAATTAGACCGTTGATCTCTTTACTAAGGCCTTACCTACTGCACGTTTTGAGCTTCTTCATTCCAAGCTAATAGTGGCAAATCCCCTGTCATGCTTGCGAGGGGATGTTAAACTCTCTCATTTTGATGCTTGTTCAACTAATGCTCCCTCAACTAGTGCGTCAGATAAAATTGACAAAGATAGCCAATCCCATATTCCTCACATCTCTTCTTTAACTCTCGCAAAGATATCACCACAAACACTTACGAGTATTTTCAGTATTGATAGTTTGTTAGAGAGTTTGTTAGTCAATTAGAAAAGCTATTAATTTTGGCAGCAAATCTGATTATGAAGAATTGTTTTTCAGTGAACAAATCATCTTTGTATTTTCCAAACTATAAATAGTCTGATAGTTGTTAATTATCTATTCAATAAGAAAATACATTCAATTATTCATTTTTCCTCTGTTTTTCAATTTCACTTTACAAACTGATTTTCTTCTTGAAAATCTTTAGGTATTACGAAATATGTTAGCATTTAATATCTATGGAGTAGTCAAATATATTGAGAAATTGACATGGGTATTGGCATTCACACTCTGGAGCGCAAGAACGAGCCCATAGGAGGCAGCCATAGCTTCAGCAATTTCTAGAGAATAGAAAACCTCTCCATACATATGAAATATGATAATAGACTAACATGATTGCGAATAACCACCCCTAAACCAATCCTATTATGCGACACCAAGTTCACAAGAGTCGGAATCCAATCACGAGAGACCCTCCATAAGGACAGTTTAATTTTCGGAGGGACTTGGAGATTCCATAATAAAAGGCCACCAGTTCTTCAGCAAAGAATCATCACATAAACCAGCTGAAACCCCAAGGTTGCGAGCCAACCAATACCTACTCTTGACCGTATAAATATCTTATTTTTCAAAATGCCAAATCAAACGATCAGGAGTCAATCTCGAGCTCATAGGCAAATTAAGAATACTGCAGTAGCATGGTCCTTGATTAAAGTGTTATTGAATAAGGGAGCTGTTTCAACACCCTGAAGCAGACCTTAATTCATCTACTGTTGTTTGCTCAGGCAAAACTTTGTCCAAGAGCACTCGAAAAGTCGAAGGACGTGGAAATTGGAGGAGACGCCAACCTTGCTTTGCTAGTAAGACCTGATTAAAATCAAAGAGACCCTCTACTCTATTTACTTCAACATATATAAGAAATCCCAAGATGGCCCCCACCATTCTCCATGTCTCCAACTTAATCAGAATATTGCATCATGGCTACCTTTTTACCTCTACTTCCTACAGAAACGGAAAGCATATCCGCATCCAAAAATATCGTTTTATAAATAATTATTTGATCGAGTCTCATGATGATCAAAAGTTGTTATAATACTTAAATCATTGTAAAATCAAAACAAATATTAAAACATAGAGGAAAAATAATCTTTTTGACCAAAAGATACAAATATTGAAATACAACTGAAAAATAATCTTTTTAATTGAAAAATGTTAGGTTTGTGAAGTTTGAATTCTGAGTAAGCCCAAGAGAGGTCCAGACAGCAGGCCCAGGAGAGGCCTATGAGAGGCATAGGAGTAAGCCCAAGATTTGGCATAGGTGAACAGTACTGTACACGTGAATAGTACATAATAAACAGTACCATACACAGTGAAAAGTACAAACTGTGAGCGCCACCTTGAACAGTGAAGAGCGGTGGCCGCCTTATGGGTCCCACACATGAACAGCTGGTGAACAGTAACCAGACATCTCCTATAAATAACCCTCATTTGTGATAATCAATAAGCTCAAATCCAACAGAGTGAGTTCAGAGAGTGAGCTCCATTAGAGCAGCTCTGTATCCGGGCAGGAAGCCTAGGTAGTATCCGGGGAGTGAACCCGATGAGGAGCCCTGGTGTGCGGTTCCGAGAGTTTCCGGGGAGTGAACCCGATGAGGAGCCCAGGTGTGCGGTTGCGAGAGTTCCGGGGGGTGACCCCGATGAGGAACCCAGGTGTGCGGTTCTGTGAGTAGAAACACTAAGAGAGAGCAGAGAGTATAAACACTAAGAGAGAGCAGAGAGTATAAACACACTGTGAGAGGAAAAACTGTGTGAGAGTTTTTCGTATAAGTGTTGTTGTAATAGCTCTTTCATAGTGAATTGAGTGCTGGTATGCTCCGTGGATGTAGGAATCAGTTGAGTGCCGAACCACGTAAAAAATTGTTGTCTCCTTTACTATTCTGCTTGCTTCCATATGTGTGCCCTGTGCAGATTTGCGTATTTGCATATAGTTTACCACTTCCGCTGCGCCGGGAATCAGATCGGATTCCTAACAAAATAGTCTTTCGCTTGTAAGTCTTTTAATTTGACGGCTTTTTATTTTTGGCCTACATAATTCTGAATGTATTTTATTTTTGCTTCTTGACAATTGAAACTCAATTCAAGTTATTAACTAATATTCCAAATTCTATTAGGATTTAAATAACTTATTCTAACTTATACTAAAAATTTAACTTGATTACTGTTCCAAATTATAATCGTATTGAAATTGTGACTTGGTTTAATTCCTACCATTATGATAAAAAAAAATTGTCATGTTTCATTGAATTGGTGTAAAATTGAAAAGTTATAAAGCAAAATGTTATTCGTAAGTGTCACCTCAATATAAGTTAACTTGCCGAAGAAGGCATAGGAGAGGGAATGGGATCATTAGCAAATTTTTAGCAACTTTTTTTCCTTTCTCACATTGATCATGACAAAAGATTTAACAACTCTATTTCCATATGCTGTATCAGGAAAAACCTTTACTTGACTATATATTCGCAATTAACAGAGATTATATAATCAGCATATTGACTATAATAAGCATAGGAAGGAGAGAAACTTAAACTATTCACTAAACTGTGGTCTATGTTTATATACAGCTTTTAAAATGAGTTTCTTGTATGAAAAGCAACCAGAAGCAGACCTAATTTTGCTTAGGCTGGAAGAAATGAGGGTACTGATTTCCCAAAACATTCGACTGCTGACCACCCGTATTAGCTGTGCCCCTCATTTGGCTACCTCCAATATGAACCCATCCACCTGGTGAACCAGTAGGTGGGTTGACAGGAGCTGGAAGTATTGGTCCATAGTTTCTCTTCAACAATGGATCTGTCCGAGGACGTTTCTTGGAATTCTGCTGGTGCGATTGATTCCTACGGCCAGAACTAGAAGCACTGGAACTGTTATTTTGCTCACCTTGCTGTGGTAGAATCATGGGAGCAGTGGCTGGCTGATTAGCAGCCTTTGCATCATAAAAATTATTTCCGTCTTTGTACATATTAGAGGCTGAAGTCTGAATATGTTTCAGTAAGTGCTGGAAGACGGATTCTGGTGATATAGTGTCCGTCAGCTTAAATGCACAAATAAATCTAACAGCCTCTATGTGTTGATTTCTTCCAATAAGATTCTGAACAATATCTGTCACATGAAAATGAAACAATTTCAGGCTCCACCAAGTGCAAACGCTAAAATAAAATTACCAACTCTGGAGAAACGTTAGTTTATGCACAGAGAAATATAACCTACTTGAGATGAGAATAGAGGAGTAAAACTGCAATCAAGGAGAGGAATGCTACAACCAAAAAAACAATGATATCTGGGAAATGATGTACCAGGCCCTGGAAAAGAAAACCTAGAGACCACCATTTCTAAAACCAACCAAAATGTAATTGAAGACTCATTATCAGCTCATAAAAGTTACCACACACATTTCCTGTATACTTCAAAAGTAAATGCTTAGTGTCATACAGAGAAATTCTTTTACTAGGAATCAAACACTCAAAAAAAAAAAAAAAGAACTTTTGGATTTTGCCCAAGGGGATTCCAACTTCCCAAAAGAAATAGATACACAACTATCTTCCTACTGTTGCAACTAATTTTGGATGGCTTGACGTTTGATGGAGAGTTAAAAAGGATGCAGTCTTCGGACTTGAGCTACAAATAGAAAATAAATATTTCAACTACATTAATGATTTTGGCAAAATGAAAATTAAACGTTCAAAACATTTGGTAAATCATGGAGTTGGCAATCTTTGACACGAAATCTACGAATTTGGATTAGACCATATTGAGTTTGGGTCACTATTTGATCAACATGTTAATCCCATTAAATAAACTAGTTTGTTCCTGCCAATCTGTTTGACATAATCATTTTTTTATGTAGGAGATTTTATTTAAGATTAACTTTTCATGAGATTTCATTTAAAACTTATTTTCAATGAAGATTAAAATTGAGTAATTAAGTTAGAAGTACTTATACTGTTTAAAACAACTAAATAGGTAAATTGACACGATCTATAAATTAATGGGTTTAATAGGTAACTTGTTAATTTAATGGGTTGTGTTTGAGTTTTGACATGTAAGGCAACAAGCTTAACGGCTCGAAAATTAAACAGGTAGTTTTCAGTTTTATACAAACACGACACGATAACCCAAATTACCAAGATTGGCAAAATTTTAAAATGGCTTCACACTCTAGCAACCCCATTGCTCGCATCTTTTAAAACATTTCCATATTGACAAAAGCTTAGGAAGAGAGATACTGAGAATTTAATGCCTTGTGAATTCCATTCACAAAAAAATACCAGAGACTCAGATGAGAAAATGTTTATATAAACAGAAGACTAGTTAATTTGGAGCCATTTTTAAATGAAAAATCAGCAGTACAACTTCCTCAGGTAGACACATACTGCCCATAAATGCTGCTACAGCCCACTCATAATGATCAATAAATATGGACATCCAAGAGCTTCACAATTTACAAGCACATCTAAATTGCAAGACATAATATGAACTGATAGAGATTGCAAGACATTTTAAAATTGGACAATGGGAAATAACAACATGGAATACTAGATATGAACACAAACACACACACACACAGAGATCCATAGTAAACTCTTAAAACTTACCAGGCACCACATCCGCGAAGCCAAGGGCCATACATATTTCAGGAGCTTGCTTGAGATGAGCAACAGTAAAGAGAAGTTTTAAAATCTCCTCTCTGTCGAAAGCAGCCACCAATTCATACGTAGCCAAAAGCTGCAAGAAACCGAAAACCTCCAAAGAATTCTCTGTCACTATTCTCATTTTGCATTTCCACGCAAATGCCAGCTCCATTGCCTGTGCTTTGACTCGAGAAGTAATTTTTGGTAGAACTTCCTTGAGCCGCTCGAGGAGAAGGATGTAATTCCTTACAACACCTTCTTCAATACCTATGGCTCCCTTCTTTCGGTTATCATAATACGACCCTCGTATCAAATCCAAAACAAAATTTGCTGGGTCCGGTGACATTGAAAGAACAGCTGAAACTTCAGTAGTCGTTAAATCATGCCTTCCCTCTATCATGGTGCTGAACTGGAGACGATTTGCAGAAGGAGAATCAATTGTATTGCTGACAGGAATATGATCTGACTGCTCAGTCTGTTCTTCGGAAGGAAGGATGTGATTCACTGGCAAGAAGAGTATGAAATCTTTAATATGAAATACGATAGGTTTATAAATGAACTAGATATGTTATTTATGTTTTTACTATAAAAGTTAGCAGTAATAGGCTTCTTTTATATGCTAAAAGCATTAAACATTTAGAAGAGCTTTCTGAGTTTGAAATTAAAAAAAAAAAATCCTCATGTAAAATTTCATAAAACTAGCAGAAATTTTGAAGTTTAAAATCTAAAAACTAGAGGCCGTGATGGAAAAATTGAACCACATCCACATATCCGTACACAGAATTATTACCTAAACCAAATCAGAAAATTAACTATAAGGTGTTGTATGGACAGAATAATAAACTTCAGAAGGGATATTATTCTAAAGACGACTAAGGTTTCTGACACCACCTCTCAGACGTAAACTTATCACATTAAGTTGGAAAAAGATAAATATCTCCTGATGACCAGAACTAAGGGCAGTGCAGCACTGGTGCTCCATGAGGTAAACAGAATACAACTCCATTTATGACTAAGGAGTTATTATAATTGTAGATCTTCTTTTTCTATAAACCAGATTACCAATAAAGCTCAGGTAATGGCAAGTGCATAATAAAGCTCTAATACAAACCGAGAAGTAAAGTTGGAAACATTGAAATTGCAAATAGAATCTAAGAAAATTCAACTATCTGATACAATAGATGAGAGGTAGCACCAAGTATAACTAAATTTCGATAATAAAGAGCGTACCAGGTAATTCATTTGTAATTCCAAGACCTTGGAGTAATCCAGGTCCCTGTTGATGAGGAACAACAGTATCAAGAAGCTTGTGAAGTTCATTTCCATCGAAATCAGATGCCAATCCAAAGGCAGCTAAAAGGTGCAAAAATCCAAGCACCTCCAATGAATTATCCCCTGTTGCTTTCATCTTTGCCTTCCATTCACCCGCCAGCTTCATAGCTTCATCTCGTACTTGAGGAGTAATCTGAGGCGAGAGACTCAGTAAATGCTCTAACAATAGAATACAACTCCTCCTAATAACATTCAAGTCATAATCTGTCTGTTTCTCCTGCAAACGCGTAGGGTAAAACCCTTGCATTGTATCTAACACCAACTTTGCAGGATCACTTGCTCCTTTAACAGCGGTGGAAATTTTACCAAGAAATATATCATGCTTCTTCAGATGCTCATTCATGAGAAACTGTAAAATTCTTCCATCGCCCATGGTGCATGATTGAAGATTAGGACACAGAGGACCCATATCCTCACTGGCTCCTAAACTTTCAGGTTGCTTTACTTGTGGACGGTGGATGCTAGTTAACTGTTTCTCTAGCTTTTCTACTTTTTTACTTTTCTGTTCAGTTGCTTCCTGCATTGAATTAAAATGTGTCTCTTTTAATTCAAATTTGTTAACACGTTCCTCAAATTGCTTTTCTTTCACCTCAAGACCGTCCATGTGCTCTTTCAAAGAATTCTTGAGTGAATTAAAATGGTGCTCCTTCTGTCTGAGATCGTTGAAGTATTGACTAGTCATTGAACGGACGAGATCAAGTTCCAGCTCTTCCAATAAATGCTCATTATTGAGCTCTTCCACAGTATTTTGAACTGAAGAAAGGTTCTTCTTCTTTGCTTCAAGTTCTTCAGAGCAATTCACAAGTGATTCTTCAATTGACATAAGCAGCTGTTCTTTCACTTTAAATTCCTTGGAGCATTTTTCAATTGACTCTTGGACCGAATTTAGTTGCTTCTGCTTTAATGTTAGCTCTTGAGTTCGTTCTTCAGTGCATTTACATAATGCATTGAATTGCCTCTCCATCAATTTAACCTTTCCTTTCACTGCTCCGAGCTCCTCCTCTTTTGACCCAATGCGCCGTCTTGCTTTGTTTTGGCGTGACTCTAATTTTTTCTCTTGTGAATGAAGCTCTGCCAAGCGCTTTTTCATCAGCTTCAGCTTCTTCCTTTTAGATTCAAGTTCTGCATTACACGCACCAATTGACTTCTTTATTTCATAATAATCATGCTCTTTAACTGCAAGCTCTTCCCGGTAATCTTGAATTAATGAATTCATATCAGACTCTTCTTTATTGCGTAACTCAATCAAGTTTTCGATTTCACTCAGTTGACTCTTTCTCAACTCAAGTTGCTCATTACAATCCCTAATACAATTTCGCAACCCTTCCTGTTCCTTTAGCTCCCCAAAACGCTTCTCAATTAAATGTTCAACCGAACTCAGTTCTTCTCTCTTTACACTCAGATTCTTGGACCATTCATCACTAGATTTTCTCAATTCATTTACTTCACCTACCCTCAATTGATACTCACAACGACATTCTCCAATCTTCTTCTCAATCGTACCCAATTCAGATTCTTTACACTTTAGCTCACCCTTACATTCCTCAATCCTACTTCGAACCGACCCCAGTTCTTCTATCTTACGCTCTAGCTCCATATCATACTCCTCAATCCTAGATCGAACAGAAGCCAACTCACTCTCCTTCAATTCAACCACTCTCTCACGTTCCTCCAACAATCTCTGTTTCAAATCAACCTCTAGATCTTTCTCTTCAACCGATTTCATGGTCCTATCTAACTGGTCCTCTATATCCTTCCATTGAAGAGTTAACAACATTATTGAACTAGACTGTGCATGTGCCAACTCACAAGACCTCCTTAGGTTTTCCTTCTTCAACCCAGCGAGTTTCATCTCGCGAGACACATCAACCTTGTTCTCCATTACCGAAACAACAAAACCACTACTCTACTCAAACCCCTTTAAAAACCAGACTCAACTAAGTTCACAAAACATAAAAAAACCACACGCGCACAATGTAGATATATAGATATATAGATATATATCGCGAAAACAAGAAAATGAACAGTGAAAAAGAGCTAACCCGTCATGAGAAAACCTTGTATCAAGAGAAAGAAACCCTTTTTCTCAGAGATTATCTTGTCAACTTTCAGGCAATACTTGTAACGCCTACTGTAGCTTGTATTATAGACTCACACTTGTTTCCTTTCAATATATATATACACACACACATTTTAGGAACCGTCCACGCTTGAGAGGACAGTATTCGAGTACAAAGTAGTGAGAAAATGAAGAGTGACGGCCGAATCAAATCCTACCACGTAAGCATTGGAGTGTACATTTAATATTTATTTTGAAATTATTTTGACAAGAAGTAGATGAGTGTAATTCAAATAAAAATTTTCAATCTTTGAAATTTGTGTTTTGAGTTTTGAAATTTAAAAATAAAAAATAAATTTTGGTTCACTGTATTTAGAATTTGTTTTTAGGTATTGTGATTATGATAATTGTTTTTTTTAGTTATTATAATTAATTTAAAATTTGAGGGAAGGAACACGATTTGAACTTACAACCTCGAGATGTAAGTATAAGAGGGCATAAGTGGGCGAAACTCATTTTGTCAAGTAACATAAAGATTTTATATTTAAGGAAAAAGAAAAATTTTATTAACTTAAAAGGTTTTAGTTAAATTGAGAGTTTAATAACGTTGGGAAAAATCTTTTCATAAACCAATTGTCACCGTGGAATGTAAAACAAACCCACTTTAATTTTTAATTTTTTTTTTTTTTTAGCTTCTCTTTTCCTTGAATCAAAGGTATAAATTTGCGAATAAAGATTTATTTTATAGCTTGTGTCATACTAATAAGAATAATTAATTCTAGTATTACTCTCCTAAAACTTAGAATCTCTTCAAATAATGTCATCTATTTATAGCAATGAATGAGAGTAGTTTGAATTCTCATTGTTTATACAATCATAGTCCTACTATGATTCACAATTTTAATCTTATTAAAATTGTATTTAAGTACACAATCATCCTCCTTCCATGATTTACAATTTTAATCCTATTAAAATTGTATTTAAATAAATCATTATTTAATTATAACTATCATAATTAAATTTAATTAATATATTTCATTAACCTCATATAAAATAAAATAGGTGATATCTAATCATCTAGATACTTTTAAGATAAATATCACATTTTTTTTCAAACTCCTTTTCAATTCCTAATTTAATAGGAATCTTTTTCTCCCAAGAAAACTTATATCTTTTCAAACAATGGATGAAAAGCTTTCAAATTCCAATGTATACATGAAAATTTTCTATGAGACACATTTAATAATTGTTTATAAGACACATTTAATAGTTCGAGATTGACTCATTATAGCACGGGAAATAGCTAGAAATTCAAACATTGCATGAAAGACTTCCAACACATGCATGAAAGGCGTACATTAAATTTTACGAATCTCTATAAGTGACATTCTCTTTTGAGGGAGACTGGCCACAATACTCTGCTCGTGAAACTGCTCAATGGGGCTGCTAACAAGAGGCATTACAGCTTGCGAAGAGACATGTAACAAGCCTAGAGAGGGGACCCTACTAACAGTGTCATGATGAGGCAGCTTGGCCACACTAATTTGCCCACTAAAATATGCACATTAGGGCTGCTAACAATATACTCCGCAGCTTGAGAATTCCCGTGTAAAAATCCTGGAGAGGGGGCCCTGCCAGCTATCTTTTCATTCTCCTTTTCGAGACCAGAGCCCCCAGTACGCTGCATTCTCAATGCCATCGAATTATTCCTATGGATAGGACTTGAAGCCCAATCCAAGCGCCAAAATCCTCCTGACTCGAATTACCATTACGAGCCATCACAATCCGAGGGCAAGCACGAACCAAAACAGAACTCAGGCAATCGTTCGTAATGCTGCTACTGCAACAACATAATCGACTCCTCTCCATTACCCGCCAGATCCATCCATAAAATATTGCTTCAACGGTTTCTATTAGTAAATCTTAAATGTACTCTTAACTTTATGTAATGTTAGGTGAGTGTTAGGTGTACTCTTGATTTTATGTAATGTTAGGTGAGTGTTAGGTGAATATTAGGTGGGTGATAGACTTTATGTGTTATATCTTCATGTATATATACCTCATAAGATTAATGCAACAGATGTACATTTTTCCTCCATTACATTTTCTCTCACTTTCATCATTTTACACATTTCTTTCATTATATTTTCAGACATTTTCATTATTTTACATGGTATCAGAGACAAGTTTCTGATCCGGACAACGTCTTGCACAGAATTTTCATCGAGCAACTTCAACAGCTTTCTTGTCTTCATCAATGATGAGTTCAAACCATGGTGCTGGTAATAAATACACTTATGCAAATGCGACAGGTCTGTATCCATTTTCCAATGCTTCAGTTAATTCTGTATTTACAAAGCCATGGATTTTAGATAGTGGAGCCACCAATCATATCACTTTTGATTCCACACTTCTCACCAAAACACAATCATCATCCATACCTATTGTTAATTTACCAACAGGATCTACAGCTTCAATCACTTCAACTGGCACTGTATCTTTTAATTCCAACATCACTTTAGATGATGTTTTATGTGTTCCTAGTTTTCGCTTAAATCTAATTTCTGTAAGCAAACTTACCTCTGCCCTAAACTGTTGTGCCATTTTTTTTCCCACCTTTTGTGTTCTACAGGACTTGGCTACGGGGAAGATGATTGGCTCGGGTAAACAACATGGTGGTCTCTATTACATGCCTCCCTTACAAAGGATGTCAACCTGTCATCAAATTTCACAGCCTTCCAATCTATGGCATATGCGTCTTGGACATCCATCACCATCTCGTCTTAAATTAGCTTCTTCCTTATTATCTTCAAACAATATTTTTTATGATAATAATTGCACTGTTTGTCCCATGGTAAAACAAACAAGACTTCCATTTCCATTAAGCTCCATATCAACTCATGCTCCATTTGATTTATTGCATTGTGATATCTGGGGTCCTCACAAAGTTCATACACACTCAGGGGCACGATTTTTTCTTACCATTGTAGATGACTTTACAAGATGCACATGGATATTCCTTATGCAGCACAAGTCTGAAACTCAAAACATTTTGAAATCTTTTATTGATTTTGTTTACACTCAATTTCATGCATATGTCAAAGCAATTAGAGTAGACAATGGTTCTGAATTTTTATCTATGAAAAACTTTTTTAGACTTCATGGCATTGAATATCAACGCACTTGTGTTTACACCCCACAGCAAAATGGAGTCGTTGAAAGGAAACATCGTCATATTCTCACTGTGGCACGAGCACTACTTTTTCAATCCCATTTACCTTTACATTTTTGGGGTGAATGTGTTTTAACTGCAGTTTATCTCATTAACCGGTTGCCATCACCATTGCTCTCAAATAAAACACCTTTTGAAATGCTATATAGTCGCCCGCCATCACTTGATCACTTAAAGGTTTTTGGTTGTCTATGCTATGCAACTATTGTACATCCCATTCAAAAATTTGAACCTCGTGCCAAGTGTTGCATCTTTGTTAGATATCCGACTGGGCAAAAGGGATACAAACTATATGACATGGAAACCAAGAAATTTTTTGTCAGTCATGATGTCAAATTTCATGAATCCATTTTTCCTTTTTCATCTATCTCAACCCCATCCACTTCTGATTTTGTGGTGCCTAATTTCATATCTGAGACCACAGAAATGCAGTCTATCATACCACCATGCTCTTCTAACACCAATCCGAGCAAACAACATCTAATACACATGAACCCATCTCACCCACACCTGTTGTTCCCTCCAGCATTGATCAACCTTCCACAAACACACCAGATGCCGAAACCTTACCACCACTTTTAGACCCATCAAATATTCCTTCTGAAACTACTACCATTTCACCTCCGAGACAGTCAACACGGCCTAAGCGACCTCCGGCATGGCATAGAGACTTTCTAATGTCATCTCAGGCACATCAATCTACCTCTGCAGCAAGTCCTATACCAGTACTCGATATCCACTCTCTAGTTTTCTTTCATACTCACGTTTTTCACCTTCCCATTCTACTTTTCTAGTTAACATCACAGATCACACTGAGCCTAAAAATTATGCTCAAGCTGTCCTTAATCCACATTGGCGACAAGCTATGAATACAGAATTAGAAGCATTGCAGCTCAACAACACATGGAGCTTAGTCCCTTTGCCCATTGGCTACAAACCAATTGGTTGCAAATGGGTCTACAAAATCAAATACAAATCTGATGGCACCATTGAACGCTACAAAGCTCGTCTTGTTGCTAAATGATACAATCAAGTTGAGGGCATTGACTATCAAGAAACATTTTCTCCAACAGCAAAACTTACAACACTTCGTTGTCTTTTTACTGTCGCTGCTGCTTGCCATTGGCACATCCACCAATTGGACGTTGAAAATGCTTTCCTCCATGGCGACCTTCATGAAGTTGTCTACATGGAACCTCCACCTGGTCTTTGCCGACAGGGGGAGCACACTGTATGTCGACTCAACAAGTCTCTTTATGGACTTAAACAAGCATCAAGAAATTGGTTTTCCACGTTTTCAGATACTATCAGAAAGGCCGGCTATCAACAATTAAAGGTTGATTATTCCCTTTTCACCAAAACTCAAGGTACTTCTTTTATAGCAATTCTTATATATGTCGATGACATACTTCTCACAGGAAATGATCTACATGAAATGGAATGTCTCAAAAGATTCCTTCTTAAACGCTTCTGTATCAAAGATCTTGGAAACTTAAAGTACTTTCTCGGTATTGAATTTTCTCGCTCCAGAAAAGGCATTTTTATGTCACAAAGAAAGTATGCGTTGGACATTTTACAAGATTCTGGACTCTTAGGCGCATGTTCCAACAATTTTCCAATGGAGCAGAATTTGAAACTTACTCCCACTGATGGAACATTGCTAAATGATCCAACAAAGTACAGAAGACTAGTTGGCAGATTGATATATCTTACAGTGACAAGACCCGATATAGTTTATTCAGTTCGCACATTGAGCCAGTTCATGCAAGAACCTAGAATACCTCATTGGGACGCTGCCATTCGAATCCTCAAATACATCAAAGGTACATCTGGTCAGGGATTATTACTTCCCTCCATAAACAGTTTAACTTTGAAAGATTTTTGTGATTCAGATTGGGGAGGTTGTCGTGCCACAAGAAGATCAGTTACAGGCTACTGTATTTTCCTTGGAAGTTCTCTCATATCATGGAAATCTAAGAAGCAAGCCAATGTCTCTAGATCATCAGCTGAGGCTGAATATCGAGCAATGGCTAACACATGTTTGGAGTTAACTTGGTTGCGTTACATACTACATGACCTAAAGGTTCCTCAAATAACTCCTGCACCATTATTTTGTGACAATCAGGCAGCTTTACACATTGCTGCGAATCCTGTCTTTCATGAGCGTACAAAGCACATTGAGATAGACTGTCATATAGTACGAGAAAAAGTACAAGCCGGAATAATCAATCATTCTTTTGTTTCTTCACACTTGCAATTGGCTGATATATTTACGAAAGCTTTAGGAAATGATCAGTTTGTGAATTTACGTAACAAGTTGGGACTTCATGATATTCACTCTCCAACTTGAGGGGGAGTATTAGTAAATCTTAAATGTACTCTTGACTTTATGTAATGTTAGGTGAGTGTTAGGTGTACTCTTGACTTTATGTAATGTTAGGTGAGTGTTAGGTGAATATTAGGTGGGTGATAGACTTTATGTGTTATATCTTCATGTATATATACCTCATAAGATTAATGAAACAGATGTACATTTTTCCTCCATTACATTTTCTCTCACTTTCATCATTTTACACATTTCTTTCATTATATTTTCAGACATTTTCATTATTTTACAGTTTCGACACATCAACTACAACTCTAACCTGCAGATAGCGGCCCAAACAATCTCCCGTTGCTCCCTCATCGGTGTCCATAACGTTTCCAATTAAACTTCCCAAGAACTTACCAGCCTCGCGGTTCATACAAAGAAGAGGAGTGTTATGAATTTGTACCCAAAATTCCGTCTTATCAAAGGCTAAGTCAGCCATCGATCCCAACCCTTGAGGCTCTTCTAAGACCAACAAAGAATTATCAAAGCTTCATGGACCCTAAGTCAGAATCTGACGACGATCAAGTTGATTCTTGAAGTAGAAAGCGAAAGTGTTATTTCCAATTAATTCGATATCAACATCTTGTGTAATTCGCCAAATGCAAGGGATGATAGCATGAAATGCTTCTCTGTTGGTTTGTTTGCTTGCCAATATCTGACCAACTAAGCAAAGGCCAAGTTTATGTAACTTCCTTTACGAATGGAGCCATGTGAGCAAGAGGCTCATGCATCTCCTTCAAAGAGAGAGATTCACAAAGTCTTGCAATTTCATCCGATCCATATCGAGAGAAAATCTAAACCAACTTTTCAGTCACAATCCAAACTTCGTCCACCAAGGAACGATGAAGATCCGAGATCCAACAACTGCTTACACGTTTAGTTTTCCACCAATGAAGTTACAGAAAGCGAAAGAGTTATCACCAATTAATTCGATATTGTTGATATATGTCTTGAATTTGTCTAAGCCCATTTGCTAAGCACAAACCGATTTGCAAATTAACACCCAAAGCCATTTGAAAATTAAGCTTGAAAAATTGTTAACCATTCGTTTTTCTTTGATCTATGTGGCATACTCCTATCCAAGCATTTTGAGTGGAGAATTACACCACCACATGGCTCATTTTTCATCATGAAAATTGAATGGTTTTGGAGCATGAGACGTGGCTTATTTCTCACCAAGTTTTGAAGACAACCTTGCCTATAAATAGCCATCATTTGCATGGTTTATGCATTCAAGCCAAGTGTAGCAAAATACACATTTAATGAGTTTTTTTGTGAGCTTGTTTTGTGAGAATTGGTGAGATTAGTTTAGGTGTATTTGGGGTTTGGGTTTTGAGAGAAATTCTCTTGTCTTGTAATATCTCCATTTTAGTAAAATTCCTTTTGATCGTTTTCGCTCGTAGATGTAGACTTTGAGCCGAACCACGTAAACATTGTGTCTCTATTATTTTATTTGTTTCTCTATTTTTTTTGTCATAAATATTCTTTCGCAGTAAATTTCCTAACAGATATCAATATCCTGTGTAGTTCGTCAAATGCGAGGGATGATAGCATGAAACGTTTCTCTATTGGTTTGTTTGCTTGCCAATAGTTGACCAACTAAGCAAAGGCCAAGTTTACATAACTTCCTTTACGAATGGAGCCATGTGAGCAAGAGGCTCATGCATTTCCTTCAAAGAGAGAGATTCACAAAGTCTTGCAATTTCATCCGATCCATATCGAGAGAAAATCTGAACCAACTTTCCAGTCACAATCCAAACTCCGTCCACACCAAGGAACGATGAAGATCCGAGATCCAACAGCTGCTCACACGTTTAGATTTTCCACCAATGAAGTTACAGAAAGTGAAAGTGTTATCACTAATTAAATCGATATCAACATCTTGTGTAGTTCGCCAAATGAGAGGGATGATAGCACGAAACACTTCTCTATTGGTTTGTTTGCTTGCCAATAGCTGACCAACTAAGCAAAGGCCAAGTTTACATAACTTCCTTTATGAATGAAGCCATGTGAGCAAGAGGCTCATGCATCTCCTTCAAAGAGAGAGATTCACAAAGTCTTGCAATTTCATCCGGATCAATATCGAGAGAAAATCTGAACCAACTTTCCAGTCACAATCCAAACTCTGTCCACCAAGGAACGATAAAGATCAGAGATCCAACAGCTGCTCACACGTTTAGCTTTTCCACCAATGAAGTTACATTTTCAGAATTATGTTCCTTTTTCCCAAAAACCCCAAATTTTAATAGTTAAATAAAATAACTCGAAAAAAATCAATTTATATTTTAGTTCTCTCAAGTCTCAATAGGCCAACAAGTTTATCTATTATAATTCTCTAAAACTACTACTAAGACATGTTTTAAAACTTATAATAATATATTAATTTTCAAACATTATTTAAAACAAAAAAAAAAATGAAATTTTAATCCCTCCGTTTTCCAAAATATTTATTCATGTGTTGAAATGATTCCCTATTATTTAGTTATATCAAATAATCGTTAACAAATATTTACTAATAGTAATTAACAAGAGTATTTCAGTAAAAAACATATGCCACATTTTATAAGATACTTTTGATTTTAGCCAAACCTTTTAAAAATAAAATTTTGGTTGTATATATATCTTCTTTTATCATTCCTAAGGTATTAAATGAATATGTTAGCACATTCTCATTTAATTCACGTGGTGAGCACCTTTCTTCAACATTTACGGTGAAATAGTTAAGCGTCCTGCATGTGCATTTATAGTATATGTGGAGATTTCTCCTCATTATCGTGGGAGTAGATATTAAAAGAACCGCGCTTGATCTCGGTTGATTACTATACTTGGTTGTATCAGATTTTAAAAATTAAATAAAAATGAATATGTTAATGTAACTAATATATAAAAAATTTGATGTCTTTACCAAAATACAACCCAAGATTGACACCTAATAGGAAATAATATGGCTTTCTTTGTACTTAAAATTAATGAAATCATATTCATATTTTACACCAAAATAACATACAGTCTACATTGAAATGATATGCTGGAAAAACTTCAATAAAGCCTCATGTTTTGATAAGAAAAGTAGTTACTTAAAAAGCAATATTTACATTTTATAGTTAATTATGCCTAATATCAGTAATATTTTGTATTTTTATATGTTTTTTTTAAAACCTACACCTAGCGGGTCGGATGACTGTCGACACTTACTGAGATCAAAACCTATAACGCGACCAATGTATCTACCTCCAAATCAAAAGAAGTGAGCTCCCAACACTAGAGTAGGTCTACCCACATTTATTTATTATTATTATTATTATTTTTATATGTATTTGATAAAATAGGACTGGTATTATGTTATTCCTAGTTGTCCAAATCATATATAGATATCAAACTTGAAGTCATGGTCCAATCTGATCGACGTTGAAATCAAAATTGGAGTGGCTGCATGCAATGACCATATTTCTCCAATTGATACTGAAATTGGAGTGACTCCAACGATAAACAAGAAGCTGGAGACTGAAAGTTTATGGTGCAATATACCTGATAACTAATGTTCTAATCTCAATTATAGAATTGTTACATTGATCAAATACATTTTTGTTCAGTTTGTAAGGGTTGGCGGAGTAGTCAGATACATGCAGATAATTTCATGCTTCAAAATACGGTCAATTGGCTGCTCCTCTCAAGAGAAAAACACTCTAGTTACTTCTTTAGCTACTATATACAGTCATTTTACCAAAAAGATTATACAACTACCAGCATTGGAGATGGTGATTTCTGGGAAGATTTTCAGGAATGGTAAGGCGGCGTTCTCTGCTGCTCCAACTTCTGTTGTATCCACCGAACCTCTTCCTAAAGTCAAGAATATTTCGAAGCGTTTTTCGTGATTATATTACCACATGTGCGCCCGGAGAAAAAACATGGAATGATTTTTTGTTTGCGGACGAATGGATGTAAATATGATACGTGAATTTCTTAAGTTACTTACATAAACGAAGTCTTATATTTTACTTTTTGAATAAATAGATATTGTCATGGGTATGGCCTTTCCTGGACTATAGGAATAGAGAGCATATCCATATCCGAAAATATCCCTTTTACCTGTGAATGGAAATAGAATGTTTTTTTTTGTTGTTGTTAAAATAAATGGAAGTTGAATGTTATGTTGAAAATAAAGTTATTTTATAACCCAACACTAAGGAGAACCCAACCCAATTGAAGTCCAACCTAGGGAAGCTTCTATCACCATTAATGGTGAGTTGAGACAAAGTTTGAGGTGTACGTGTGTGTGTTGGGAAAATTAACCTCCCCAAAACCTCCCTAGAAATATGCTAAATATCAGAAATTACAGAGAAATGAAATAGAAAATAATAACAATCACCACAACACAATAATTTACGTGGAAAACTCCAAAACCAGGAGAAAAACTACGGCCCTCAGAAAGAAATTCACTATGTGATAAATTATTACAATCACACAGACTATTCTCTCAAGACTACCACACCAATACACTCACACTCTCTCAAAGCATAAAATAATTCTCACCTCTCTGCACTCTAAAATAAGATAAACAAGAAAGGAATTTAATTAGAATTAAATACAATGCTTTAAGTGTATTTAATTGGTGCAATTAGAAACTAAGGACTTGGTCTCCTTATATAGCCTTGAGAAGCCTTGACATTTTGCTATTTTTCCAATGTGGGATTCATATCCCTTTTCTTCTCTTTTGCTTTCTTTATTTTGCCAAATTTCAACAAATCTCCACCTTGGCAAAATACAGGAAACCTCCGCCCTTCCGCCGCAACTTTCATGCAACCATTGTCTATACCGACAATCATAATTCTCAACCCAGAGAACTATCATACTCCACCATAAAAGTATACCACTTAGAATTAATCACCAATTCTAAGATTTTCACCTCGGCACATGTCGAACAAACTTGCTGAAATTTATGGTGCAACTCCCACGTTGGCTTTCCCGGAAGTTCTTCAACCATCGACATAATTCTACCACACACCTTGCATCAATGCCGCCAACCAATGCCCGTGTGCAAACTTATGGACCCACTAGTAGTGTCACATCCTTTTTCATAACACCTAGTGATATGCTATAAGGATGTACATATCATTCTCAAAGGATAAATTCAGTGTCTTCACAAGACACACTATTAGCTTGATTGTTGGAGCTACCTGCTGAACCTGCTCCACCGTTTTGACAATTTTTCTTAACGTGCCCAGATTGCCCACACGCCCAGCAAAATATTTTCTTCCTGGAGTTATTCTTCTTCCAATTGCTCCCATTGCTAGCTACCAATGCTGTGTCTTCTGATGAAGTACGACCTCCACCCTTCAGCCTTCTCTCATCAGAAAGGAGTTTACCGATAACTTCTGCAAAATTCAGAGTCTCCTTCCCATATACTAAAATAGGTTTCATATGTTCATAGGAAGATGGAAGAGACAATATAAGCCTTAATGCTTTATCTTCGTCTTCAATTTCAACTCCAATAGACTCCAGTTCAGAAACAATACCATTGAGAACACTCAGATGATCTGAGATTTTTGCACCTTCCTCCATACGCAGAGTATGAAACTGTTCTTTCAGGTACAATCGATTTGAGATGCCTTTTGCTTGATACAACCCTTCAGGTTTTTCCCAGAGTTCCTTGGCTGAATGTATTCCATGCACATTTGCAAGAACATTCTTGGCCAAACACAGACGAATCACACTTGCAGCTCTCAAATCCATTTCTTCCCAATCTTTATTGCTCATACTAGACTCACCTTTGCTGGAATCACCTTTGCCGGAATCTTTTAAAACAGAGCCTGATTTCTCCTTTAATACCTTGTGTAAACCGGATTGTATTAACACATCTTTGACTTGCACTTGCCACAAGCCAAAATTAATCTTTCCATCAAATTTCTCTACATCAAACTTCAAAGAAGAAAATTTAGACATTCTAACCGTATACTGAAATAGTGCCCGTAGTTCGTGAACAGCACTCCAGGTAAGTTTCCAGGAAAGAGAGGTGGGTCACAATGGACGCACTTAAATACCAAGTATTTCCTAGCCAGAACCTTCCTTAGACAAGCACTTCCACAATACTACCACACTTAACTCCAGCAACCAAGAACAATTTAGACCAAGAACAATTCTTTTCTGATGTGGAAGATCAGACAATGCTGCAACCACAGAGCATACTAAGAATTTTCTAAAACCTCTGACACCTTAGCAACCAACCTAGGCTCTGATACCACTTGTTGGGAAAATTAACCTCCCCAAAACCTCCCTAGAAATATGCTAAATATCAGAAATTACAGAGAAATGAAATAGAAAATAATAACAATCACCACAACACAATAATTAATTGGAAAACTCCAAAACCAGGAGAAAAACCACGGCCCTCAGAAAGAAATTCACTATGTGATAAATTATTACAATCACACAGACTATTCTCTCAAGACTACCACACCAATACACTCACACTCTCTCAAAGCATAAAATAATTCTCACCTCTCTGCACTCTAAAATAAGATAAACAAGAAAGGAATTTAATTAGAATTAAATACAATACTTTAAGTGTATTTAATTGGTGCAATTAGAAACTAAGGACTTGGTCTCCTTATATAGCCTTGAGAAGCCTTGACATTTTGCTATTTTTCCAATGTGGGATTCATATCCCTTTTCTTCTCTTTTGCTTTCTTTATTTTGCCAAATTTCAACAGTGTGGTTATTAGTGTATTTTAGTGAGTGGGTTAGGTATGATTTTGTGTGGTTTATATTGATTCTATGTTTGTATAAATAACCCCTTCCTTTGCAATGTATAAGAGCTAAGAGAGTTTTTTTAGAGTTACTGGAAATTTGTTTTGAGTGTTGAGATTTTAATTGTTCGATCATCTACTTTCCAACATGTTAGTCGTGAGTACTACTTCAACTTCACTTCAACCTGCGGCAAAAGCCATACACTATACATATAGCAGATAAGGGTTGAGAAAAAATTGGATACAACCTCCCAAAAAAAATTATATGATGATGTTTTAGGTAGAAATTGGATTATAAAGTGTCTAGAGACATTCTGATTCATAGACCTTTATATTAGAGTAATATATATATATATATATATATATATATATATGTATTATTCATGTATTATTATTTATGTAATTAATTTGTTTTGTAAGGTTAGTTTAGTCTTTTTATTGGTTAGTATATATATTCCTCTTTCTTGTAACCTAATTTCTTCTTCTTCAATACAATGAAACTCTAAGATTTCTCTCTCAAATTGTTCTTCATTTTCTTTGGATTGTTCACATGGTATCAGACCTTCTTTCGATCTGTTTTCGCATCGCATCGTACTGATATTCTTTCCGCATCTCTTCGATTTTGATAATTTTTGGATTTTCGTATGAATTGCAGTTTTTAGGGTTTCACAGATATTGCATTTGGGGTTTTTGTTATATTTTGCATCTGTTGAAATTTTTTTTGATAGATTATTGTGATTTTATAATGGATGGTGGTAGAGATGATTCACTTCAGTCCATTAGTGTAAAATTAGATGGAAGAAATTATTCTTATTGGAGTTATGTTTTGAAGAATTTTCTAATTGGGAAAAAGAAGTGGAATTATATTTTGGGTGTATATATTAAACCCATAGATGATAAGGTAGAGAATTATGCACAGCTTGTTGAGAATTGACAAGTTGATAATTCGAAAATTATCACATGGATCAATAATTCTGTTGAGCACTCAATAGGCACACAATTAGCAAAGTATGACACTGCTAAGGAGGTGTGGGAACATTTGTCTAGACTGTATACGCAGTCTAATTTTGCAAAGAAATATCAGTTAGAATCTGATATTCTAGCTCTTCAACAAAAGGATATGACTATACAAGAGTTCTATTCTGCAATATCAGATCTTTGGGATCAATTAGCTCTTACAGAATCTGCAGAACTGCGAGCATGTGCACCTTATATTGCTAATAGAGAGAAGCAACGTTTAGTTCAGTTCTTGATGGCTCTCCGTGATGATTTTGAGAGCCTTCGTGGTTTCATATTGCATCGTTCTCCGCTTCCTTCTGTTGATTCGGTAGTGAGTGAACTCTTGGCTGATGAGATACGCCTCAAGTCTCAGACAGGAAAAGGAATTCTTCCAATACCTACTCAGTCAGTTTTAGCAGTTCCATCTAGACCTCATGCTTCCTATGAGAACAAACCATACTCAAGGGTCGGGTTTGATGAATGCAGTTTTTATAAGCAGAAGGGTCACTGGAAGTCTCAATGTCCTAAATTGGGCAATAGAGCGCAGCAATCACAGCAGTAGAAATATCAGTTCAAGCCTCCACAGTCTGTCAACCAATCACAACCACGGACATATCGACCTCCACAGTTTAACACTGCAGCAGTTGTGCCATCACCAGACTCCATTGGATTTGGATCCTCATCCTCAACTCCCATACTTGCATCCCTTTCTGAGCAACTTTAGAAGCTTATTGCTGCACAGTTGCATGCTATGTCTGTCTCCTCTCTGACAGGTTAGTCGCCTCCTAGTACTTCATGTATGTCTTCCTCCGTATGGGTTTTAGATTTGAGAGCCTCACATCATATGTCTCCTAATTCGAAATTTTTTGTTTCTTTATGTTCTGTATCATTTACTTCTGTTACAACCGCTGATGGCACTCCTATGCCATTAGCAGGAGTTGGTTCAGTTGTTACATCTCAGTTATTTCTTTCTAATGTCTACCACATTCCTAAACTTACAATGAATCTTGTTTCGGTTAGTCAATTGTGTGATTATGGTTACTCAGTGTCCTTTACTTCTACTTCTTGTCATGTGCAAGATCTAAAATCCAAGAAGCTGATTGGGATAGGCTGTAGAAGTGGGGGATTATATGTTTTGGGTGAGCTGAAGCTACCAGTATTTGTAGCTCCCAGTGTTGATTTGTCTTCTTTTCGCTTGTGTCCTTTGTCCTCTAGTTTTTATTTATGGCATTCTCGTCTTGGTCATGTTTCAGTTTCCCGCTTGAGATTCTTAGCTTCAACAGGAACCTTAGAGAATTTGCAAACTCATGATATTTTAGATTGTAGTGGTTGTAAACTTGCTAAATTTTCTGCTTTGCCTTTTAATCGTAACTCTTGTTCGCTTACACCTTTTGACTTAATTCACTCTGATGTATGGGGACCTTCTCCAATTACTACAAAAGGAGGGTCTCGATATTATGTTTCGTTTATTAATGATTGCACTCATTTTTGTTGGGTTTATCTTATGAAACATTGTTCTGACTTCTTTAGCATTTACAGTAATTTTTGAGCGCTTGTAAAAACTCAACACTCTGCTGTTATTAAGTCTTTTAGATGTGACTTAAGTGGTAAATATACATCTAATAAATTTTGTGAATTACTTGCTTTGGATGGAACTGTTCACCAATCTTCTTGTATAGACACTCCTGAACAAAATGGTGTTGCTGAAAGAAAACATAGACACATTGTTCAAACTGCTCGTTCTCTTTTGTTGTCTTCTTCTGTTCCTAGTGAGTTCTGGGGAGAAGCAGTTTTTACTGCAGTCCATGTCATCAATAAAATCTCATCGTCTCTCACTTCAGGTTTGTCCTCTTTTGAAAAATTATATGGGCATGCTCTTGATTATTCTCTCTTGCGAGTTTTTGGCTCCACTTGTTTTGTCCTTCGTCCTCATGTAGAGCGCACAAAATTATCATCTCGCTCTGCCATTTGTGTGTTCCTTGGTTATGGTGAGGGACAAAAGGGATATCGTTGCTTTGATCCTGTTTTGAAAAAGTTATATGTATCTCGTCATGTTGTGTTTCTTGAACATATACCTTTCTTTTCCATTCCTGCTGCTGCTCACAATGTCACCAAATCTGATCTTATTCATATTGATCCTTTTTCTGATCATACTGATAGTCTCTCTCCGCAGGTTCCTTCTAACACAGATTCTGATCCCTCTATTGTTCCTATAATTCCTGTTTCTCTTAATTATTCTCGCAGGGCTCGCACAGTTGATTCTCCAGATACTGGTACCTCGCTGTTTGATGCTTCTAATACTCCCTCTCCACCTACAGTTATCCCAACACCTTCTGCGATTGTGGATCCTTCTCCTCGTTATCCTCAGCGTACTTGTAAGTCTACTCAACTCTCAGATTTTGTTTACTCTTGTTATTCCAATTCTTTTTCTTTATTTTTTAGCATCAATTCACTCTCTCTCTCTCTCTGAGCCCTCATCCTATAAAGAGGCAGTTCTTGATCCACTGTGGCAGCAAGCTATGAATGAGGAACTTTCTGCTTTGCATAAAACAGATACTTGGGATTTGGTTTCTTTACTGCCTGGTAAAAGTACGGTTGGTTCTCGTTGGGTATATAAGATCAAAACGAAGTCTGATGGGTCTGTTGAGCGTTACAAAGCTAGATTGGTTGCAAAGGGGTTCTCTCAACAATATGGTATGGACTATAAGGAGACTTTTGCTCATGTTGCAAAGATGACTACTGTTCGTACTCTTATTGCAGTTGCATCTATCCGTCAATGGCATATCTCTCAGATGGATGTCAAAAATGCTTTCTTGAATGGTGATTTGCATGAAAAAGTTTACATGGCTCCACCACATGGTGTCTCCCATAATCCTGGAGAAGTTTGTAAGCTTAAGAAATCTTTATATAGTCTCAAACAGGCTCCTCGAGCTTGGTTTAAGAAGTTTTCTACTGTTATCACTTCTCTTTTCTTCCAGTAATCATGACTCGGCTCTTTTTGTCAAATGTACCAATGCCGGTCGTATTTTGCTATCTCTGTATGTCGATGATATGATTATTATTGGTGATAATGTTGATGGGATTGCACTGCTGAAGTCAAGAATTAACCCGTCAATTTGAAATGAAGGATCTGAGTTCTCTGCGGTACTTTTTATGTATAGAAGTTGCAGTTTCTCCAAAAGGTTATCTTCTCTCTCAGTCCAAGTACACCACTGAAATTCTTGAGCGTGCTCATCTCACTGATACTATGATTGCTGATACTTCCTCTGAGCTTAATGCTCGGTACTCTTCTTCTTATGGTACTCCCTTGTCAGATCCTACATTGTATCGCACCATTGTCGGCAGTTTGGTCTACCTCACTATCACTCGTCCAGATATTGCCTATGTTGTTCACATTGTCAGTTAGTTTGTTGCCTCTCCCACTACCATCCATTGGGCGGCGGTCCTTCATATTTTACGGTATCTACGGGGTACTATCTTTCAAAGTCTTTTACTTCCGTCCACCTCATCCTTACAGCTGCATGCCTATTCTGATGCTGATTGGGGCCATGATTCCACTGATCGCAAGTCTGTTACTGGTTTCTGTATCTTTTTGGGTGATTCTCTTATCTCATGAAAGAGTAAGAAACAAACTGTTGTTTCTAAATCTTCTACCGAAGCAGAGTATCGTGCTATGACATCTACTACCACAGAGATTGTTTGGTTATGTTGGTTATTAGCTGATATGGGTGTTTCTCTTTCTCACCCAACTCCGATGTATTGTGACAATCAGAGTTCTATTCAGATTGCTCATAACTCAGTTTTTCATGAACGAACCAAGCATATTGAGATTGATTGTCATTTTACTCGCCACCACCTTAAGCATGGCACTATTACATTGCCTTTTGTTCCTTCTTCCTTGCAGCTTGCAGATTTTTTTACCAAATCGCATACTATTTCACGTTTTCGTTTTCTCGTTAGCAAACTCTCGATGCTTTCTGCTGCCGCATCGTGAGTTTGTGGGGGGATATTAGAGTAATATATATATGTATTATTCATGTATTATTATTTATGTAATTAATTTGTTTTGTAAGGTTAGTTTAGTCTTTTTATTGGTTAGTATATATATTCCTCTTTCTTGTAACCTAATCTCTTCTTCTTCAATACAATGAAACCCTAAGATTTCTCTCTCAATTCTCTCTCAAATTGTTCTTCATTTTCTTTGGATTGTTCACATTTTACAGACACTTTTTTTTTTTTATATATCCGAATTGTATTTTCCGTAAGATATAAGATTTCATTGTGATGTTTCACCAAAATTTAAGTCATAAATAAATAAAATAACTAAAGAATTATATAAAAGGAAAAATAAGCCATTCTCATTTGCATCAAGGCAATTCAAATCTGGTAAGTTTAGATTTCGATGATGACAAATACATCATTAAATCTCTGTATCTCCACTCTGTTGGAAATAAAACACTCAAAAAACTTTTATTAAACTCAAAACAAATATTACAAGAACACTCTCACTCAAGAACTCACTCACTCTTTACTTATTCTTCACTCACGTAGAAGCTTTGCTTCTTCTTGATGCCTAAACCAAAATGGGGAGGGGGTATTTATACTACTTACAAATCATTTTAGACCACACAAATAAACTAATCCAAAATTATAATAACCATACACCTCATCCTTCTACATCCTTCCACACTCTTCCAATTGACCACATGATTTTTATGCCTAATTACCAAACCCTAGAGAATTCTAGATAAAGGGCTTGGACCTTATTTTTGGACTTGGACTCTAATTTATTTGGGCTTGGGTTTGGGCTCCCATAATAGTTCAGGCCTTCAAATGGTTTGGGCCTAAAACAAGTTTATACTTCAACACCCCCCTTTAAACTTGTTTTATCATCCCAAGCAAACTTCTTAATCTGCAATTTGATCTTTGGACTTCACGTACTTCATTTGCACATCCCTTTTCGCTACGCACTCCCTTATGTAGTGGTAACGAGTATCAATATGCTTGCTTCGATCATGGAACACTGGATTCTTTGCTAGGGCAATGGCTGACTTGTTGTCGACACAAATCTCAGTTGGTTCTTCTTGTGGCAAACCCAATTCTTTTAGCAAATTTCTGAGCCATATTACATGACAAACACATGAAGTAGCAGCTACGTATTCGGCTTCACAAGTGGATAGGGTGACAATCGGTTGCTTCTTTGACATCCATGTGAAAGCTGTATTTCCCATGAAGAACACGAACCCACTGGTGCTCTTCCTGTCATCTATATCTCCACCCCAATCGCTATCGCTATATCCCACAAGCTTGTAATCATTAGAAATTGAATAAAACAAGCCAAAATCAAGCGTACCTTTAATGTAACGGAGGATTCTCTTAGCGGCTTTGAAATGGGTGGTTGTTGGATTCTCCATGTATCGACTTACAAGTCCAACAGCATAAAGAATATCTGGCCTTGTGCACGTTAAATAGCGTAAGCTTCCAACTAAACTCTTGAAGAATGTTGGATCTATGCTTTCACCTTTATCATGCTTAGATAGCTTGATTCCACATTCTGCTGGCGTGTTTATCGGCTTACAATAATCCATCTTGAACTTCTTGAGTATCTCCTTTGCATAATTTTCTTGGGAGATAAAGATGCCTTCTTCCTTTTGCTTGACTTCAATACCAAGATAGTACGCCATTAATCCGATGTCAGTCATCTCAAACTCCTTGGCCATTGCTTTCTTGAACTCTTCAATCAGGCTTAGGTTATTGCCGGTGAAAATCAAATCATCCACGTACAAGCATACTACCAGGATATCTCCATTCATGATCTTGATATATAGGGCGTGCTCGTAGGGACATTTGGTGAAGCCATTTTGTTGGAAGTACTTGTCAATTCTGCTATTCCATGCCCTTGGTGCTTGCTTTAACCCATAGAGAGCTCTTCTCAGCTTCAGAACTTTGTCTTCTTGGCCTTTGACTTCGTAACCCAGTGGTTGCTGAATGTAGACATCTTCTTCAAGAAATCCATTTAGGAAGGCAGACTTTACATCCATCTGATGTATCTTCCACTTGTTTTGCGCTGCCATAGAAATGATTAGTCTTATAGTTTCTAATCTAGCAACTGGAGCAAATACCTCATCATAGTCTATTCCAGCTCTTTGACTGTAGCCCTTCGCAACTAGCCTTGCCTTGTGTCTTTCAATCTCTCCCTTAGAATTTTACTTTGTTTTGTACACCCATTTGACTCCAATTGCCTTGTGTCCTTTTGGAAGTGGAACAAGTTCCCAAGTGTTGTTCTTCTCAATGGCCTTAATTTCCTCATCCATCGCATCTCTCCACTTCTTTTCTTGAGCAGCTTCTTCAAAACTCACTGGTTCACAATCAGCAAAGAGGCAAAAAAGAGTAAGATTATCAGATCTCTCAGTTACCTCATATAAATCTTGAAGATTTCTTGTTCGCTCCATTGTTCTTTCTTGTAGAAATGATGGTGGTGAATTTCCATTATTTGTTGAAGCTGGTGATGCTGGTGGTGTAGTGGGTTCTTGTTGAGGTTCTTCTAGTTGCTCCACCGGCGTCCGCTCTGTTTCTTCAAATTGTGGAGTGAAGTTGGAGTTGTCTACATGCGATCCAAAATCCCATTCTCCTTCTTCATCAAATATCACATCTCGGCTGATCACAAACTTTTGTTGTTCGGGTTGTATAGCTTGTAACCTTTTGAATAAGCGGGATAGCCGATGAATATGAAACTTTCACTTCTATCGTCAAGCTTGGTTCTTCTCTCTTCTGGTACATGAACATGAGCTATGCTTCCAAAAACTCTTAGGTGGGAGATGCCGGGCTTTCTACCACTCCATGCTTCTTGAGGTGTCTTTCCCCACACACTTCTTGTTGGAGAGCGATTGGACAAATAGACTGCACACGCCACTGCTTCTGCCCAAAACTCCTTGGGCAATTTCTTGCTTTTGAGCATGCTTCGCGCCAAATCCAGGATTGTTCTATTCTTTCTTTCTGCAACTCCATTTTGTTGAGGGGATCTGGGAACAGTTAGAGGACGTCTAATTCCATTATCTTCACAAAACTCCAGAAATTCCTTGGATGTGAATTCTCCTCCTCTATCGGATCTCAGTGCCTTGATCTTATGGCCACTCGCTTTTTCCACATCGGCTTTGAACTTCTTGAATACTCCAAAGACTTCTGATTTCTGCTTCAAGAAATAAACCCATGTTTTTCTTGAAAAATCATCAATAAAGAGAAGGAAATAATTATTGTTACCGAAAGAGCTTGGCTTGATCGGACCGCATACATCGGTATGGACTAGCTCGAGTGGCTTCTTGGCTCTTGAGTCTGACTCTTTTGGAAAGCTATTTCTAAATTGCTTCCCGAGTAAACATCCTTCACAAAGTTGGTCAGGATGATTGATGCATGGTAGTCCTCTCACCATTTCCTTCTTAGATAGTAGCTCCAAACTTCCAAAATTGAGATGCCCAAATCGAAGGTGCCATAACCAAGATGCATCTTTGTAGCAGGCTTTCAGACACTTTGCAACATCGTTTTGAATGTTCAAAGAAAATAATCTATTCTTTGACATTTTTACTATGGCTATTAGATTCCCTTTGCCATCTCTTATAGAAAGACTATGATTCTTCATATGAATATCATAGCCTTTTTCTAAGAGTTGACCCATACTCAGGATGTTGCATGTCATGTTGGGCACATAGTAGACATTAGAGATTAATTGATGACTACCATTTTTAGTGCGGATAAGGATGTTACCTTTTCCTTTCACTGATATTTTTGAATCATCTCCAAATGAGACATTGCCAGCCACTGATTCATCTAGCTCTATGAACATACTTCTTCTTCCACACATGTGGTTGCTTGTACCAGTGTCGAGGTACCAAGTATTTTCTTGGTCTCCATCATTATCTCTACAAGCTAGTAGCACTGTCTCCTTGTCTTCGGTTTTGACTTCCACATAATTGGACCTTTCGTTAACCTTACTGCTGGAAGCTCTACATTCCGAAGCATAATGCCCAAATTTCTGACAATTATAACATTGAACTTGAGATTTATTGTACCTCGAGTTTGAATTGCCTCTCCCACGGCCTCTTGTTGAGCTTTCTCCTTTCTCGTAGTTGTTGAGGTTGCTGCTGTTAGAATTCCAACCTCGTCCATGACCACGGCCTCTACCTCGTCCTCGGCCTCGGCCTCTACCTCGACCACGCTGGCTTCTCTCTTGGCCTTGACTTTCTTCCTTCTCCTTCAGTTGTATCTTGAGGAGTTGCTCGTTGATCCCTTGCTTCCTTTTATGTTTTTCTTCATATGCTTGCAATGATCCTTGGAGTTGCTCGATCGTCATTTCTTCCAGGTCTTTAGTTTCTTCTATCGTCACAACAATGTGCTCAAATTTGGGATCCAATGATCGGAGTATCTTCTCTATTATTCTTACATCTTCTAACTTTTCACCATTTCTTTTTAATTGGTTAGAAACAGCTACTACTCTTGAGAAATAATCTGAAATAGATTCAGATGCTTTCATGTGTAAGGATTCGAATTCACCTCTTAATGTTTGGAGACGGACCTTCTTTACTTTTTCGACTCCTTTGTAAGAGATTTGCAACTTCTCCCACGCTTGCTTAGCGGAGCTTGCACTCGAAATCTTCTCAAAACCATCATCATCTAAGGCTTGATAGATGAGATATAAAGCCTTCTTGTCTCTTTTCCTTGAGTCTTTTAAGCTATCCTTTTGAGTTTGGGATAGAGTTGACTCATCTTCTGGTTCGGTGTAGCCTTTCTCTACGACCTCCCAGACATCGTGTGCTCCAAGAAGAGCCTTCATCTTGATACTCCAATTATCATAGTTTTCGTTCTTGAGTGTTGGAACTTGAAACGACGCCATACCATTAGCCATAACTCTCAATATGGTGAGAATTTCGAAATTCTGACTACACGGATGAACTCAGAACGTCGAAAAACCTTAAGATGAACTCAGACAAAAAATCGATTTTTTTTGTCAAAGTCAAAGTCAACGGTCAACCTAACCTGGTCAATAGTCAACTTTTTGATGGCTCGGTCAACGGCTTGCGGCTTAGTCAGCGGCTCGGTCAACAGGCTTGGTAGCTCGGTCAACTCGGCTCCAACTCGGCTGGACTCACTTCCAACTCAGCTGACTCGGCTTGAACTCGGTGAGTTAACTCACTCCCTGACAGCAAACTTCCGGCGCCCCTTGGCGGCTGGTTTGAACTCCGATCGGGGCGATTTTTGCGGCGTCGGCTTCGTCTCGTCGAGAACTTCAATTTGGATATGCTATAGTGCACACCTTCCAACTCGGCTCTGATACCACTTTGTTGGAAATAAAACACTCAAAAAACTTTTATTAAACTCAAAACAAATATTACAATAACACTCTCACTCAAGAACTCACTCACTCTTTACTTATTCTTCACTCACGTAGAAGCTTTGCTTCTTCTTGATGCCTAAACCAAAATGGGGAGGGGGTATTTATACTACTTACAAATCATTTTAGACCACACAAATAAACTAATCCAAAATTATAATAACCATACACCTCATCCTTCTACATCCTTCCACACTCTTCCAATTGACCACATGATTTTTATGTCTAATTACCAAACCCTAGAGAATTCTAGATAAAGGGCTTGGACCTTATTTTTGGACTTGGACTCTAATTTATTTGGGCTTGGATTTGGGCTCCCATAATAGTTCAGGCCTTCAAATGGTTTGGGCCTAAAACAAGTTTATACTTCAACACACTCGTTATCTTGCTTTTGTATTCAACCTCAGTCATTTTCCCCTTATCAAAGTAAACTTTTTAGAATCTCCAACTATTATTTTAAAATTGGTCCAGTTTATCCCATTCATTTTCTTGGCATGAGTTTCAATTTCAACCTCCCCATGATCCTGCTCCCTTGGATATCATGGTCGATCTTTTGCCATTGCTGCAGCTCTGCATATTACTAAGAAGTAAGTACGAACGATTACATAAATTTAAATATTAACTATTAGTTATAATTTAAAAGGTAAAAAAATTCCGTTTGTCTCCAACAAAGAAAATAGGATGGTCCGTCCATAAGAAAAAAATAGAACATTTTCTCTTAATTCTTTAAGGTTTCATTTTCAGTTTCTCACAAAATCTCGGAGAATCAGACACTCCAATATTGTTGAACAAATGGATAAAAAAATCCAGAAGTTTAGAAGAGAAACCATGAAAATGGACCGTTGAAAGTTTTTAATTAGTCTTTTAATTTCCTCCAACATTTTAAAATTATTTGTAATATAAATAGACTATTATTATTTCTCCAAATTCTCCAACTTCACCTTATCATATATTTTTCCTCAACCAAACCGTCAATGTTTTGATTGGTTTTAATATTCCTAAAATTCATTTTAATGTCATTTTAATAACCCAACCTAATCACTTCATAGTTACTATATGATAATTTATTTTTCTATATGTTTTTGCTGCTGCCAAATCATATAAAACGATTTATAATAACATTGAATAAAAATAATAATTTTAATCATGCAATCAATGCTTAGTATAAACAATAATAACTTCTCTTTTTTTTGAATTATTATAATTTGGGTTTTTGGGCAAGAGATCTAACCCGAACCTATAATATGATTATATGAGCGTGAGAGGTATACTACTGACCCATATTATCTCATCAAAATAATAGTAACTTTAGGGTCAAATTCTGTTTTACCGAAATCTGAGTATGAAATAAATACAAAGAGACTATAATATGAAAAATAGAGTAATACCTTATTTCCATGGAATTCTGATAGTTAGGTAAACCTTTTATCAATTTTATTTTATAAATATAAAATATGGTGAATTTGTATTTACAGTAATAAATTCATACATTATCATTAAACAGTAAATTTATATGCTCAGGATAATGTATATGTATGTATACATAAAACTTGTTAGGGTTTGTGTTACACCCAGTACTATATTTCACCAAACTTTGTGCCATTTTATTTTGCCATAGAACTCCCACCCTCTGTAATCAAAATTGAATAGACTTGAAGCACATGTTCAACAATTGAGACAGATGATTCTGCAATGGAAAGAGTTTCCACTTTTAGCATTTTTTTTTCTTTTTTTCCTTCACATTGATCATGACTTATAATTATCTGCTTCGATGGGTTTCAAGTCTAATTATGTAAAAAAAATTACATTTTTAGTTTTCTACCTAACTTGTTTGTCCATTCCTGCACACCTACATACAAATTTATCTGAATGTTAAAAAAAAAAATTTAAAACCTAATAAAATTTGAAATTAAGACAAGTGAATTTTTTTAAAAAAAAAAACCAGTGAAGTATGATGATGAAACCTAATTTATGTATACCATAATTCAGTTTTTGATTAATTTTGGAATTTGAGGTTTATTGGTTGATTTTTTTTTCTTTTGAAGGGTATTATTGGTTGATCTATTGGAGTTAGTATCACTCCGAATTCAGTATGTCTGTCAAATCTGGTGTTATGAAATACTCCTACATTTGTAATTTTTCGTTATAATATGTATATTAAAAATGTATATTAACGATAATATATGTATCAACTTTGTTTTACACATGTAAGTGCGGTCAATATAGAGGTGCATATGGTAATAAATTCATTTGTTTTACACATAAATCTGATGAATTTGGATGTCCAAATGGTAATAAATTCCATACGTAATCATTAAACCGAAATTACATTAGCTCAATTAATTATGGATTCGGATAAAAATTGATCCATCCTATATCACCTAAATATACTGATAAATTTCCAATTTTGCGAAATGAAAGTTTCTTATACCTATTTCGTCAAATTTGCCTGTACAATCGCCATTACTGACTTGCTAACTTCGATTCTCATAGCAAATGGTTCAGCAATTGAGGAGACGATATATTGTATATAATCAACCAAATGAAACAGCAGCAGTTTTTTAATTTCCTCCAACATTTTAAGAAAAAAAAAAAGTGTAATAAGAAAGACTATTGTCATTTCTCCAACTTCACCTAATGGTATATTTTTTTCCTCAACGAAACCATGATTGTTTTGTTGGTTTTAATATTCCTAAAATTCATTTTAATGGCATGTTAATAACCCAACCTAGTCACTTCATGCTTATTATATAATAATTTATTTTTCTATATGTATTTGCTGCTGCGTAATTTATTTTTCTTTTGGTTTTTGTAAACTATTATAATTTTGAATTTTTAGAAATCACATGTATGACTCAAACCCACAACTTTATTAATTTAATTGTGAGAGATATATTACTCGCCAATCTTATCTCGTCAAAATAATAATAATTTTAACAACATAAATAATGCTTACTCTTAACTCGCGTGAATATGAGATAATTATAAAATAAATTAAATTTGATTGACCTGAAAAGTTGTCAAATCTGTTTAACCAGTACATTTCATAAACTCACACATATGGCTGCCTTGAATTCTCCCAACAAGTTGATTGGATTAGTTGCTGTTATAAGAGATTCTATTGGGAATGTTCTGGCTGCGTGTGCGAAACGTCTCCATTTGCTGTGCTCTGTTGCATGTCCATGCAGAGGCTTTAGCTTTGCTTTGTGCAGTTCAGTTAGCGATTGATGCAGAGTTGACACCGGCGGTTTCCGATGCAGCTTCGGTTGTAGAGTTAGTTCGGATAGATGAACCGGTCTTGTCCGCGTTGGGTCTGCTAATTGATAGTATTAAAGCTCATGTTGCTGCCAATAGAATTTCAGAAGTGGTGTTTGCTCCTCGTGCTGCCAATATGGTTGCTGATGGTTTGGCCAAGTATGGTCTCATTTCTAGTGATGATAATTTTTTGATTGATAGCTTTCCTAGTTGAGTTGCTGGGGCTGTTAACCAGGATCAATTCTTTACTCTGTAAGTTGATTCTTGGTGGCTCTGTTCTCTAGTTGTTTCTCAGCTTTGCTGGGTGTTTTGAATGGTTTTTTTTTTCTCAAAAAAAAAATATATTAATAATAATAATAATTAAATTAGTGTTTTATAAAATTAAAGGTTCAGTTTGTAAATAACTCAGATGCAAAATGCATTTTTACCCAACTTGTTTAGTAAATTGTGTTAATTTTTTTTTATCCTATCTACAAGCAAAAATACACCATTTCTTGCTGGTGCTCATATACATGCTTCAAAATGCAGTTGGCTGCTTCTCTCTAGAGAAACTAACTTTATAGAACTACCAGCATCGGAAATTAATGAAGATTTGCGCGAATGGTATGGATAACTATATAACTATATATATATATATATATATATATATATATATATATATATAGATACGGATTTCTCGGCTCCCTTATGTGGAGTGAGTATCCTATTTCAGTTTTAAAGAAACAGAAAACGTATTCATATCCAATAATATCGTCTCTTTTTTTATGCCATAATTTTTTAATTGAGTCTTCCGATAATGGAAACCTATTGATGTCAACATGATTATCAATTAATTAATATAAGATTGACTGTAAGATTGAAAAGTTAGAAAATATAATGTTATTCTTGAAAAGTGGAGGGAATGAGATTATTAGCAAACACTAATATATATAGCTTATAGTTATTATCAACTTCATTTTATAATTAATATAAAAAAAATTTCTTTTGCGGAAAAGGGGTGGAATGTATATATATATATATATATATATATATATATATATATATATATATATATATATATATATATTAATTTTTATGTAGGTAGAGATTGATAAAATGAGGGTCAAGTTTATTTTATAATTAATATACTTTTTCATTTTCTTTGTCACCTTAACCATAATATATATTTTTGAAAACTATGATTCAGCACTTGAGAATACACAGTATCTTCTATAGAATCCCAAATAAAATAGAGTGTTAAAGCTATTTTAATTTCCTCCAACATTTTAAAAAGTTTTTGTAATATGAAGAGAATAGTGTGATTTCTCCAATCTCGCCTGATTATATATTTTTCCTCAACGAAACCATCAATGTTTTGGTTGGTTTAATATTCCTAAAATTCATCTTAATTGCATGTTAATAAACCAACCTAGTCACTCCATGTTTACTGTATGATGATTTATTCTTCAATATGTACTATTTGCTGCTGCCAAATCATATAAAATGATTGCTTAAAAACAATTTATAATAATATTGAATAATAATAATAATTTTATTCACACAAACAATAATTAATTTAAAGTTTATTTGCTGCAGCCAATCATATAAAATGATGGCTTAATAACAATTTATAATAATATTGAATAATAATAACTTTAATTATACAAACAATAATTAATTTTATGCAATAATAACTTTTTTGTGCTCATCAAAATAATAATTATTAAGTTTGCACACTTAGTGTTTAATTATATTTTTTATATTTTATGAGAAGTGGTATATATATTGTGGATAACCTTATAACGCAAAAGACTAGCTCTTTTTGAGTTATAGCACCACTTGATATGTATATACTTCTATTTGCTTTATATTTTTCTAATATGATATTTGTTACATCTTCTATCAATTTTACATGTGGGTTTTCTAACATTCCCCCTAACATGTGAGCCCGGTTGGCTTTGGTCACCGTTTTTTGAGCTGATATTTGGTAAAGTTCAGCCCATGCCCCATATAACGTTAGTCAAAAGCTCTAATATTATGTTTAAATAGACCTTAAAGTAACACCCTATTCGAATCCTTGTCCTGGATCATAAAATGGTCATCATGAAATTCAGTAAATGCATGATCATCTTTGGTAAATCTAAATATGCTTAGTAAGTTCTTGGTAATATGAAGAACATGCAGGATATCATTGAGATGTAAAGTTTTGGATGATGCAAAATGAGATAGAATAGAGGAGTTACCAATATAAGAGATGCCAAGTTATTGTCCATTGCCAACAATCGATCAGCTTGTCATTATCTCTATACTCAGACTTCAATGAGAGATTGCCAAGGTCTGAGATGATGTAATTAGTGGCTCCACTATCCATGTACTAAGACTGATCTTGCACTATATCAGGTGATGTAAAATAGGTAGTGTTTTGATTGTAATGAGCTTGAGGTGGATTGAGGTTGTTATGAGGAATGACTTGTGACTACTGCTGAGGAACATGATGTTGAGCTTGCTAAGGACTCCATGCCATCCTTGATCAAATTTTCTATAACACTGCAGTGCTCCATGACTAGATTTATTGCACAGCTAACAACTAATTTTGTTGTTACCATTCCATTTGCCACTCCTACCTCTGCCATGTTACCTCTATTAGATCCATTGATTCTATTATTTGATCTACCACGAGATTGATTACGAGCATTATTAGAGGCAAAATTGGCAGATGCTCCAGGAGTATCAGTGCTAGACACAGAGTTCAATTGTTCAAGCCTCTGTTCATGCACCATTAACAAGTATTGTGCATCTTACATTGTCGTAGACTGATGTTGAGAAGACACAAGAACTGCCATAGGGTCATAATCATGGCCAAAGCCACTCATGACAATAAGCACTAGATCAAACTTAGTGGCAGTTTGTCCAGCAGCTCTCAACCCATCTCTTAGAGTTTGGAATTTTAAAAATAATCACTGATAGATATGGATCATTTTGTTGGAAATAAAACACTCAAACAACTTTTATTTAAACTCAAAACAAATATTACAAGAGAACTCTCACTCTAGAACTAACTCACTCTTTACTTCTTCTTCACTCACTTAGAAGCTTTGCTTCTTCTTGATGTCTAAACCAAAATGAGGAAAGGGTATTTATACTACTTACAAACAATTTTAGACCACACAAATAAACTAATCCAAAATTATAATAACCATATACCTCATCATTCTACATCCTTCCACACCCTTCTAATTGACCACATGATTTTTATGTCTAATTACCAAACCCTAGAAAATTCTAGATAAAGGGCTTGGACCTTATTTATGGACTTGGACTCTAATTTATTTGGGCTTGGGTTTGGGCTCCCATAATAGTTCGGGCCTTCAAATGGTTTGGGCCTAAAACAAGTTTACACTTCAACACCCCCCTTTAAACTTGTTTTATCATGCCAAGCAAACTTTTTAATCTCAAAAAATCTTCAAACCTGAGTGGCTTGGTGAAAATATCTGCAATTTGATCTTTGGACTTCACGTACTCCATTTGCACATCCCTTTTCGCTATGCACTCCCTTATGTAGTGGTAACGAGTATCAATATGCTTGCTTCGATCATGGAACACTGGATTCTTTGCTAAGGCAATGGCTGACTTGTTGTCGACACAAATCTCAGTTGGCTTTTCTTGTGGCAAACCCAATTCCTTCAGCAAATTTCTGAGCCATATTACATGACAGACGCTCGAAGTAGCAGCTACATATTCAGCTTCACAAGTAGATAAGGTGACAATCGGTTGCTTCTTTGACATCCATGTGAAAGCTGTGTTTCCCATGAAGAACACGAACCCACTGGTGCTCTTCCTGTCATCTATGTCTCCACCCCAATCGCTATCGCTATATCCCACAAGCTTGTAATCATTAGAAATTGAATAAAATAAACCAAAATCAATTATACCTTTGATATAACGGAGGATTCGCTTAGTGACTTAGAAATGGGTGGTTGTTAGATTCTCCATATATCGACTCACAAGTCCAACATCATAAAGAATATCTGGCCTTGTGCACGTCAAATAGCGTAAGCTTCCAACTAAACTCTTGAAGAATGTTGGATCTATGCATTCTTCTTGAGTATCTCTTTTGCATAATTTTCTTGGGAGATAAAGATGCCTTCTTCCTTTTGCTTGACTTCAATACCAAGATAGTACGCCATTAATCCGATGTCAGTCATCTCAAATTCCATGGCCATTGCTTTCTTGAACTCTTCAATTAGGCTTAGGTTATTGCCGGTGAAAATTAAATCATCCACGTACAAGCATACTACCAAAATATCTCCATTCATGATCTTGATATATAGGGCGTGCTCGTAAGGACATTTGGTGAAGCCATTATGTTTGAAGTACTTGTCAATTCTGCTATTCCATGCCCTTGGTGCTTGCTTTAACCCATAGAGAGCTCTTCTCAGCTTCAGAACTTTGTCTTCTTGGCCTTTGACTTCATAACCCGGTGGTTGCTGTATGTAGACTTCTTCTTCAAGAACTCCATTTAGGAAGGCAGATTTTACATCCATATGATGTATCTTCCACTTGTTTTGCGCTGCCATAGAAATGATTAGTCTTATAGTTTCTAATCTAGCAACTGGAGCAAATACCTCATCATAGTTTATTCCAGCTCTTTGACTGCAGCCCTTCGCAACTAGCCTTGCCTTGTGTCTTTCAATCTCTCCCTTAGAATTTCGCTTTGTTTTGTACACCCATTTGACTCCAATTGCCTTGTGTCCTTTTGGAAGTGGAACAAGTTCCCAAGTGTTGTTCTTCTCAATGGCCTTGATTTCCTCATCCATCGCATCTCTCCACTTCTTTTCTTGAGCAGCTTCTTCAAAACTCACTGGTTCACAATCAGCAAAGAGGCAAAAAAGAGTAAGATTATCAGATCTCACAATTACCTCATATAAATCTTGAAGACCTCTTGTTCGCTCCATTGCTCTTTCTTGTAAAAATGATGGTGGTGAATTTTCATTATTTGTTGAAGCTGGTGATGCTGGTGGTGTAGTGGGTTCTTGTTGAGGTTCTTCTAGTTGCTCCACTGGCATTTGCTCTGTTTCTTCAAATTGTGGAGTGAAATTGAAGTTGTCCACATGCGATCCAAAATCCCATTCTCCTTCTTCATCAAATATCACATCTCGGCTGATCACAAACTTTTTGTTATTCGGGTTGTATAGCTTATAACCTTTCGAATAAGTGGGATAGCCGATGAAGATAAAACTCTCACTTCTATCGTCAAGCTTGGTTCTTCTCTCATCTGGTACATGAACATGTGCTATGCTTCCAAAAACTCTTAGGTGGGAGATGCTGGGCTTTCTACCATTCCATGCTTCTTGAGGTGTCTTTCCCCACACACTTCTTATTGGAGAGCGATTGGACAAATAGACTGCACATGCCACTGCTTCCGCCCAAAACTCCTTGGGCAATCTCTTGCTTTTGAGTATACTTCGCGCCAAATCCAGGATTGTTCTATTCTTCCTTTCTGCAACTCCATTTTGTTGGGGGGATCTAGGAATAGTTAGAGGACGTCTAATTCCATTCACTTCACAAAAATCCAGGAATTCCTTGGATGTGAATTCTCCTCCTCTATCGGATCTCAGTGCGTTGATCTTATGGCCACTCTCTTTTTCCACAACGGCTTTGAACTTTTTAAATACTTCAAAGACTTCTGATTACTGCTTCAAGAAATAAACCCATATTTTTCTTGAAAAATCATCAATAAAGAGAAGGAAATAATTACTGTTACCGAGAGAGCTTGGCTTGATCGGACCACACACATCGGTATGGACTAGCTCGAGTGGCTTCTTGGCTCTTGAGTCTGACTCTTTTGGAAAGCTATTTCTAAATTGCTTCCCGAGTAAACATCCTTAACAAAGTTGGTCAGGATGATTGATGCATAGTAGTCCTCTCACCATTTCCTTCTTAGATAGTAGCTCCAAGCTTCCAAAATTGAGATGCCCAAATCGAAGGTGCCATAACCAAGATGCATCTTTGTAGCAGGCTTTCAGACACTTTACAACATCGTTTTGAATGTTCAAAGAAAATAATCTATTCTTTGACATTTTTACTATGGCTATTAGATTCTCTTTGCCATCTCTTATGGAAAGACTACGATTCTTCATATGAATATCATAACCTTTTTCTAAGAGTTGACCCATACTCAGGATGTTGCATGTCATGTTGGGCACATAATAGACATTAGAGATTAATTGATTACTACCATTTCTAGTGCAGATAAGGATGTTACCTTTTCCTTTCACTGATATTTTTGAATCATCTCCAAATGAGACATTGCCAGCCACTGATTCATCTAACTCTACGAACATACTTCTTCTTCCACACATGTGGTTGCTTGCACCAGTGTCGAGGTACCAAGCATTTTCTTAGTCTCCATCACTGTCTCTACAAGTTAGTAGCATTGTCTCCTTCTTTTCGGTTTTTACTTCCACATAATTGGATCTTTCGTCAACCTTACTGCTGGGAGCTCTACATTCCGAAGCATAATGCCTAAATTTCTGACAATTATAACATTGAACTTGAGATTTATCGTACCTCGAGTTTGAATTGCCTCTCCCACGGCCTCTTGTTGAGCTTTCTCCTTTCTCGTAGTTGTTGAGGTTGCTGCTGTTAGAATTCCAACCTCGTCCATGACCACGGCCTCTACCTCGTCCTCGGCCTCGGCCTCTACCTCGACCACGCTGGCTTCTCTCGTGGCCTTGACTTTCTTCCTTCTCCTTCAGTTGTATCTTGAGGAGTTGCTCGTTGATCCCTTACTTCCTCTTATGTTTTTCTTCATATGCTTGCAATGATCCTTGGAGTTGCTCGATCGTCATTTCTTCCAAGTCTTTAGTTTCTTCTATCGTCACAACTATGTGCTCAAAATTTTGGATCCAATGAACGGAGTATCTTCTCTATTATTCTCACATCTTCTAACTTTTCACCATTTCTTTTCAATTGGTTAGAAACAGCTTCTACTCTTGAGAAATAATCTGAAATAGGTTCAGATGCTTTCATGTGTAAAGATTCGAATTCACCTCTTAATGTTTGGAGACGGACCTTCTTTACCTTTTCGACTCCTTTGTAAGAGATTTGCAACTTCTCCCATGCTTGCTTAGCGGAGCTTGCACTCGAAATCTTCTCAAAACCATCATCATCTAAGGCTTGATAGATGAGATAGAGAGCCTTCTCGTCTCTCTTTCTTGAGTCTTTTAAGCTATCCTTTTGAGTTTGGGATTGAGTAGACTCATCTTCTGGTTCGGAGTAACCTTTCTCTATGACCTCCCAGACATCGTGTGCTCCAAGGAGTGCTCTCATTTTGATACTCCAATTATCATAGTTGTCGTTCTTGAGTGTTGGAACTTGAAATGACGCCATACCATTAGCCATAACTCTCAATATGGTGAGAATTTTGAAATTCTGACTACATGGATGAACTCAAAACGTCGAAAAACTTTAAGATGAACTCAGACAAAAAATCAATTTTTTTGTCAAAGTTAAAGTCAACGGTCAACCTAACCTGGTCAATAGTCAACTTTTTTGGCGGCTCGGTCAACGGCTTGCGGCTCGGTCAACAGGCTTGGCAGCTCGGTCAACTCGGCTCTAACTCACTTCCAACTCGGCTGACTCGACTTGAACTCGACTCCCTGGCAGCAAACTTCCGGCGGCCCGTGGCGGCTCGTTTGAACTCTGATCGGGGCGATTTTTGCGGCGTCGGCTTCGTCTCGTCGAGAACTTCGATTTGGATATGCTATAGTGCACACCTTCCAACTCGGCTCTGATACCACTTTGTTGGAAATAAAACACTCAAACAACTTTTATTTAAACTCAAAACAAATATTACAAGAGAACTCTCACTCTAGAACTAACTCACTCTTTACTTCTTCTTCACTCACTTAGAAGCTTTGCTTCTTCTTGATGTCTAAACCAAAATGAGGAAGGGGTATTTATACTACTTACAAACAATTTTAGACCACACAAATAAACTAATCCAAAATTATAATAACCATACACCTCATCATTCTACATCCTTCCACACCCTTCCAATTGACCACATGATTTTTATGTCTAATTACCAAACCCTAGAGAATTCTAGATAAAGGGCTTGGACCTTATTTATGGACTTGGACTCTAATTTATTTGGGCTTGGGTTTGGGCTCCCATAATAGTTCGGGCCTTCAAATGGTTTGGGCCTAAAACAAGTTTACACTTCAACACATTTCCTAGTATTTTGTAGCTGCTGTTTAAGTTGTAAAACCTTGGCCATGAATTTTTGAGAATACAATTTGCTCAAAAGTATTCCAAGCTTCAAATAGGTAAGACATTTTGTTAACTGTCCCATAAGTGTTGGGCTGAGTGTAGAAAGCAACCCGCTGAATAGAAGTTGGTCAACCCTTATCCATGACAGGTAGGCACCATTGATCACCATCATCTTTTCACCATTTTCTGTAGCAGCTCCTTCAACGAATTTTGGTGGACAAGACTTCAATTCGGAGGTGAAATCACCAAGCTCAAGTGCTTATTACTGGCAGCACTTGAGCTTTCCATCATATATAGTTGCTGAAATCAAGCTTAATGGAGATGTGAAAATCCAAGTTTTTAGCTATAGAGGAGCAGCCATGGCTGACAGGTCACTGTGAGCATAATTACTCGTTAATCCAGACTCCATGACGTTTAGTAACCAGAGGCTCTACTACCATGTTAAATTTGCATACTTAGTGTTTGATTACATTTTTTATATTTTCATAAGAAGTGGTATATATATTGTGGATAACCTTATAACCTAAAAGACTAGTTTTGGATTGTATCTTTTCAATATGAATTTATCCCATATTCTATTAGATTTACATGTAGGTTATAACTTTAATTATTTAAATAATACTTAATACTCATCAAAAGGGGTTAAATTCTGTTTTACCATTATATATATATATATATATATATATTCGTAAGTTACATTTTATATTTTTAATGACTAAGGGCACTACTCAATATTATACGCTGTATGTATCTGGTGTAATAAAAATTTAAGGTGTTATATCGATAACTGTTCTATTAATTAGTTACATCTCTTGAATTTTGATAGTCTGATTATGATTACAAACGGATAAGCAATCCTTTTAGGCCAATGCAATTATCCTTTTGTGTTATGAAGAACAAATTTGATTTGTGTTCAAATTCAAAAAAACACAATTATTAATATATATAAAAAAAAAGTTAAATAAACTAATCAAAAGTGAGGTGAGTGTCTTTTCTCTTAAATTGTTAGATTTCTCCAACTTAATGCTGGTTTGAGTGGTTTCATTTATGATGCAACTATCCAAAGATTTGATTAATTCTTTTAATTTCTTTTCATTTGATTGATTGTCCAAATTAATCCCCTTTTATCAATATTGATCCATCAACTTTAGAATATATATGGTATTATTGTATGTTCATTTCTTATTCTATCATCAAATAAAATAATATTAATGAATTAAACATTTGACATGCTCATAGTAATCTTTAATATCTTTGAATATTAAGTCACCATGTATGATCTCTATAATAATAATAAACCAACTTAAATTTTTTCCTATTTTCTTTTATTTAAGTAGTGTTTATTTATTTTTTATTTCTTTGTTATACAAATTACTGATGATCAAAATCAGGGATATTGTCAAACTGAATGAGGGTTGATTGTTTGTTTGTTTATTATTATTATTTTGTAAATCTTTATACTTTTAAAATCCAAACCCTGTCTTCAAATTGTTTCATTTGTCAATTCAATCCTGCAAAGCCTTTCCTATGTTGATCAAATATAATGGTACGGCAAACAAACAGAATAAGGTTGGTTGCTTGTCTCCAAACAAACAGATTAATTTACATTTTCATTCTACTTCTACTGTCCTTTTACTAGTGAGATTATAGAACTACCGGCATTGAAAAAACATAATCACTATAATGGTACAGCAACATTTTCAGCGGCTCCAACTCCTTCAGATTATGTGATATGTGTTGTACTCACCGAAGATGATCATGAAATGATTTCGCGTAAAAATCAGGTTTTCGCAAGCATGTAGTCCCGGAGACAACAAAAGGAACATGGCTTGCATTTATATATGCTCATTATTGGAGGGTGATTGATACGTGGCTTATATGGACGGACTTTTCTATTTTGCTTTCTTTTCAGATGAGATGCGTATCTATAAACCTGCACTACGAGAGTGGAAAATGTATCGATATTCGTTCTCATCGCATATTGATAATTATCGCACTTTTACTTGTGATACTTTTCTGATTAGGTCTCGTGACGATGAAAATTTGTTAATGGCATATTATTATGACTATTTTAAGAAACGAGGAGTATATGAGCAATGGTATGTTTTCAAGTTTGACCCGTCAAAAAAGAATTGGCAGGAAGTTGCAAGCCAGTTGGGTGATATAACGTTGTTTCTAGGTCTCACCTCCACTTCAAATCCCGGAGGTGAATTATCGAACACTATACATGAATCGGATTACGATTTTTTTTTTTTGCTCCAGATTGTACCATGTACTTAAACCTCACCGATGCCCACGAATTTATAATTGGATTAAGGAGAACGGTTTATGGAGATTTTCGATTCAACCTCTTGAAATTGGTGTGAGAAAGAGCTAATCATTCTAGTTCATAATCTTCTCTACCTTGCATGTTTTTTTTTTTTTCCTTTTTTGTTGGATAGAGTCATCATTTATTAGTTTAATATATATTTATAATAGAATTTTTTTTGTGCTTTTTGAGGACCATTTAAGTTAGATTCTAATACATTTTAATCTGGTAGTAATAATGGGTCATTTCTCAAGAATACCATGCCCAAAATTGCTATTATAAACACGACATTATTTTGTTAATAATAGTATAACACAATTGGAGCATGTTTCTTCCGCAACTGCATGAAGAGTAGAATGATACGTGCAAGATTGCAGTAGCAAACTACTAACAGGTTTGGTACCTGATTGTCAAGCACGTAACTAGAGCAGAGGAAGACTTAGTTAAGAATTGTCTATTTGTTAATTTGTTATGCACGTTTCTTTTCCTAGCATGTATATTCCTTATTTTTCTCACCTGTATGAACGTTGCTTTTCAAGCATACATCAATTAGTTTGTAAGGCTTTTAAATAGCCACACTGAAACAATAGAGGAGGTTGATTATTATTTGACTACTACTTCCTCAAATATTCCTTCTCTTTAACTCTATTTCTCTTCTGAGTTTCATCTTATCAATTAATCAAGCAATTTATTGCCTCTTTTCTTCTTTCCCTTGCTTTCTTCCAAATTTAAACATAACAATTGGTATTAGAGCCAGTTATGGAAACCCGTGAGAAGACCAACACAGAATTTCACAACGAAGTTAATGAGATCCTAGCCCGACACAAATTGAGTTTCGATCAAGTGAACGTTGCACTACAGGCCATCTTGACAGAACTGCAGTCCTTGCGCATTTCACGGAGTCCACACAAAGCCGATTGCTCCATGAGAGTTCTCACAACGTCCAGATCAGCCTTACTTCAATAACCGAAGTCACCATCATCTTAAACTATTATTTCCTAAGTTTAATGGAGAAGATCCTATCGGATGAGTTTATAAGGCTGAACAATACTTTGATTTCAAAAGTATTGCAGTAGATCAACAAGTACAACTTGCTTCCTTTTATTTAGAAGACATCACTTTGCAGTAGCATTGTTGATTTACTAAGTTCAATGATCCCTTTATGATGATATGTGCAAAGACTGAATCATAGTCAATTGCTAGTGGAGGCTGACATATGTAGTTTCACTCTTATACATGTGCAGCACCATCTCCACTCTTCCTATTTTATTGCTTTCCACTTTCTATTTTCTAACATTGTAATTCCTATTTTCTAACTTAGTGGTCACATGTTTATTTGTAATGTAAGGCTTATAAAAGCCAGAGAACTGATGAATGAAAATATATGAGAATTATATTTCAATTATCCTCTCTTCTCATGTTTCTACTCTTTTTCTTAAATTCAACCATATCACACGGCATGGGTAAATTCATCCCAATATTTTGAAGACGCTTCTGAAGCCTTCATCCGCCTCAAACAAACCACAACGGTCACAGCTTATCATGAGACTTTTGAAAAGTTTTCCCATCGAGTTTACGGTGTACCAGAAAAATTCTTGATGGAGTACTGTTTTATTGCAGGTCTTAGAGACGAAATCCACTTGGAAGTTTAAATTAAACAACCCAACACTTTAGCAAATACAATAGGAGTTGCTCGGCTAATCGAGGAACCGAATTATTACAGAAGACACTAAGCCAACCATTTCGCTCCCAATCAACTTTAGTGGCAACAAAGGCGAACCCGAATCCAACCGCTGACCTACTAGGCCCTCCACCAAATATGACCCTGACCACATTCCAACGTATCACCAAATTTGGAGCATGTTTCATTGTGGAAGAGTAGAACAACTATATGAAAAGTAGAACACCATTTCATATAATAATAATTTGGGTTTCAAGGAGCAGGGCTGTCAAAGGGAAATGGCTCCCTCGCTCCTGTTTTCCGAAACCTTCCCCCGTGCCCCCCATTCCCATTCCCTGTCCCATCTCGCCCAGTCCGGAGATTAAAAGCTTATGATGCTATCTTCCTGATAATATCCTAACCTTGATTATAGGACGTCTTTGTTACGTAAATCAAATACATTTTCGAATAGTTTTTGCAATCAAAGATTTACAGAGTAGTCCGATAGACCGAGAATTATTAATATTATTAACTTGTGTTTCTTTTTTACCCTATCCACAAGCAAAAATACACCATTTCTTTCTGATGCTCATATACACTCCAAAATACGGTTGGCTGCTTCTCTCAAGAGTAACAAACTTTATAGAACTACTAGCAGGACCGAGGCGCAAGGGGCGACGGCCCAGGGCCCCAAGCCCAGGGGGGCCTAATTATTTTGTTTATATTAAAAAAAAAATTATTATATTAAAAAAAATAAACACATTAGATATTAGGCTCAATTTAATTTCTTATTATTTTTTTTATGTTTATTATTTTAATATCTTAGCAAGTCCAATGCCCAAATTTATCAAATCCATATTTCCTTTTAAATCTATTAGTCTATTACCCACATTTTAGTACCCCTAATTTTACCTTAATTTGAGCACTTTTTTTTTTTTTATTTATTCATGCAAATTTGGGGTGGCGGGGAGCATTCTCGATGGTTTCATAAAGTAATTTTTATTTTTTTTTTAAAAGATGGCTTTGCAAACTACATAAGATAATTTTATTGAAATTTATTTAAGCTTATTTTTTTTAACTTTATATTTTTTTTATTTGAATTTATTTATATTTTTTAGTGTTTGATTTTCTGAAATTGTATCGCAAATGTTGTTTACATGTAACTTGTGAATTTTATTTTTATTTTTTAATAAATTATTTTTTATATATGAAATAAAAATTATGCTGATTATTTTTTTTTTCAAAAAAAATAATTTTTATAATCTGTTATTTTTATCCTTTTATTTTAGGAAGCGTTTTTAGTGATTTAGATTTTTAACACTAAGTGCTACAGTATGCACTTTTCTACAGTGAAGTGTTACAGTATTTTTTTAACACTGTTCAACTACACCCCGAGCCTCCATAAGGTCAGGGCCGCCCTGACTACCAGCATTGGAAATAAAGATTGTTTCAACTTCGTCAAAGTGTAATATTTGTTGTATCTATCGAAACTCATGATGAAGTCCGAGAATATTTCCAAGAGATTTAATTTAGTTCATGTAGTCCTGGAGGCAAAACATGGAACAACATTTTGTTTTGTTTGCGATGAATAATTGTTTGATTGAATCTCACAATATGGAAATCTATTGACGGCAGATTATGATACTTACCATAAAAAAATGGCATGTTTACCAATTTAATGAGGGAGACATGAATTGGTGTGGGATTAAAAAGTTGGAAAGTAGAATGTTATTCGTGAATGTCACCTGAACGTCACTTCAGTTTGTGGAAAATGGGCTGGAATGAGATCATTATTAAACACTACACATATAGCAGATAGTTATCATAAATTTGATTGTTGTTCTCACTTTACGGGTATTAATATTGATGTCCACAAATTTATGATTGGATAGTGAAGAAAACTGGTATATTGAGACTCGAAGTCAATTCTATAATTCATAAACATATATATATATATATATATATATATATATATATATATATATATATATTTTTTCCAATTTCAGTGTAATCTTTAATTTCCAATTTAATTTTTAACATCTCTCTTTTCGTCTTCTCTCACATTATGATGGTACATTGTTATGCGACTAAGGATATTGCTTCAGCAATTGAAAATACACCTTATCTACAATAGAATTACCAATCTCTGTACCAGTTACAAAATTCAATAGGGTAAAACAAGTTCAAAAACGATACCAGGAAAACATAGTGTTGAAAAGCATTTTAACTTCCTCCAACATTTTATAAAGCTACTGTAATATGTAGAAAATAGTGTCATTTCTCCGAATTCACCTAATCATATATTTTTAGTCAACGAAATTATTAATGTTTTGGTTGGTTTTAGTATTCCTAAAATTCATTATTATTGCATGTTAATAAATCAACCTAATCACTTCATGATTACTGCATGATAATTTATTTTCCAATATGTATTTGCTGCTGCCAAATCAGATAATTAAAATGATGGCTTAAAAACGATTTATAATAATATTGAATAATTATTATTATAATAATATTGGATACCAAGGGAGTTCACCTTCAGACCCTTCTCGAATGCCCCTGTGGATGATCTCATGGTCGCATCTCTCATCTCCCCAGCATCCCATTCTTGGGACTTGGCTAAGATTGATCAGGTCTTTGTGGCAGCGGATAGGGATTCTATTCTGGAAATTCCTCTGAGTTTGGGTGATTGTAATGATTCCTTAATCTGGCATTTTAATAAGAATGGGGAGTATTCTGTGAAGAGTGGGTATAGAGTTGCAGCGCAGGAAAAACTCTCCCTCAAAGGTTCTTCCTCGTGTCCGGATTCGAAATGGTGGCTTGCTCTTTGGAATCTCAACATCCCCCCCAAAGTAAAAATTTTCATATGGAGAGTTTGCCACAACGCCATTCCGTCTCTGTGTAATCTTTGCTCTAGGAAGATTGTGGTTGACCCGTGTTGCTCTAGATGCGGTGATGCTCCCGAGAGTTCAGCACATGCCCTTTTTTGGTGCAGCTCCGTGCGCCCTATTTGGGAGTCCTCTGTTTTCTGGGACATTCTCAATTTGCAGTGCCATATTTCTTGTTTTGATTTGATATTGTGGGTTTTTGTTAGGGCTAAGAGAGCAGAGCTTGAGGAGTTCTGCATGATCCTGTGGGGGGTTTGGTCTGATAGGAATGCTGTCTGTCATTCTAAATCCCCCAGGGTTAGTGCTGATTTGGTTTCTTGGTCTCTCTCTTTGCTTCATGAATTTCAGGGTACCCAGAAGGTCTTTGGCTCTCCTCTCCAGCCCCCCAGGCAGCCTTGCTCTTCCCCGTGGTCGCCTCCCCCCGCAGGCTCCCTGAAGTTGAATTCCGATGCAGCAGTGAAGCCTGGTTGTTCTGTGCTGGGTTCGGGTGCAGTGGTGCGTGATTCTCAGGGCAAGGTTGTTGCAGCTTCTGCTAAGCCCCTCTTGGGGTTTTTTCCCGCTGAGCTTGGCGAGCTGCTGGCTTTGCGTGAGGGGTTACTGCTGGCGAAGGAGTTCAACCTGATTGTTGAGTGGGTTGAGTTAGATGCTATCAATGTTGTGGCTAGGGTGTCTAATTCTCTTCCTTGTTCTGTTATGGATCCTATTATTTCTGATGTTAAGGCTCTTTTTAGGGCTGTGGGAGTTTCCACCTGTCATGCCATTCCTCGTTCAGGGAATGGAATGGCACATTCTCTTGCTTCCCTAGCCTTTTCCTCTAAGGAGGAATTTTGTTGGTTCAATCCTGAACCTAGCTTTCTGGTTGGTCTTCTGTAATAGAAGTTTTGTTTGCAATCAAAAAAAAAAAAAATAATATTGAATAATTCCTTTTTTGGTGCCTTTTCTTAAAAAAAATATATATTGAATAATAATAATAATAACTTTAATCATGCAAACCATGCTTAATTTGAAGTGTTGGCAGTAAATTTCTTATGTGTGTGTTGCTTGGATCGGTTATCAACCCAACAAGAAATTCGTATAGAACATGTTTGCACAAATTCATTCAATTCAAATGTTACACTAAATATAACGATGGTAAATCTCCAAAAGAAAACAGAAATAATCATTCGTCACATACCCGTCAGAATATCTGTGTCGAGATTTCAAGTCCCGTATATACCCGACCGATGCACACATTTTAGCATATTTTCAATCGGACATCCAGAAACTCTCAAATCAATGCATTTTTAACAATAACTACATGCTTCTAGCTCCATTCTCGATCTCATGCTTCTGCTAAACTGCTCATCAGGCTTTTATACGAACCACAAATGAACCTGCTCATTCATGTACATGCACAATCAGAAGAAGAAACACTGCAGATACGTTATTCAATGGTCCTACTTAATATGCAAATTAGTAGAAGAAAAATGTAAACATGGATCAGTCATCAAATCACCCACTGAACTTACCGTTTTGAAAAAACAATGGAAGAAAACTTTAGAAACAATGAGAACACTAAGGTAACGGCTAACTAATACCCAAAAAGATATTTAAGGCAGAGGGGGACTTGGAATCATTACTCGACCCCCAAGATTATCAACAAGAAAAAATGGCAAATTTATTGAACAAAGCTTTAACATAGCTCATTCAAAAAAAGAATAACATTAACTATAGTACTGGATATAATAACTGCAGATTCTCATGTTGTTTGATTACAAAACTCACTATAATACATACTACATAGTGATGCAGCAATACCCGATTTCACCAATGAAATTTAGAAAGCAATGTTGGCTTCATGGAAGGAAACTGAGAAGCCACTTGAACTAGAAAAACTTACATCCAGATTATATAATGTAATGAAAACCTTAAAAAAGAAGGTGAAGACGGGAAGAACTCAAGATTGAATTACTTACATGCGGGAAGGTTGGATATGTCAGCCGAAACTGCACAAGGGATTCCCAAGTTTGAAAGAGCTCCCCTTATTATCCCACATGGGAAGTACAGATGCATGCTGGTTGCTTGTGCTGCTTTGCTTTCAGCCATGGCCGAAGGATCTTGGGAATCTCCATTTTCAAGTGATGGATCAATGGATATACGGGAAAGCCATCGAAACCGGTTATCTTGCAACACAAAGGTACCCTACAAGACAAACATAAGCTATTATTTCAAATGCATACTCGGACCAATGGTCCCAAACCAATTTAAATTCTGTAATCATGCATACTCTATGATTTGTCTTCAAGTTGTCAATCTGCTTCTTGAAGAGCTCAGACCAAAAGTCCTTGCAGATGAATTTTATTGCCTCTAGATGATCATTAAATCTCGGTCTCTCCATTGTATACCTAACAAAAGACAACTTTCTTACCACAGGCACAACTTATATTCAATGAAGTAAAATGAAAAGATAAAGAAAAAGGTCGACAAACTCAAAACTATGATACAAAATTAGAGATATCCATTAACACAACTCAAAAGCTATCCTAAACACAACTCAAAATGCTATGATACAATAATAGTGATATCCATTACACAATAAGACAAACAGACAATATTTTCAACAACTTATTCTAATCATAAAATACAACTCCAAATTTATAATACAGAATTAAATATCTACAACACATTAAGATAAAAAAAGATCAATTTTCAATTACTCATTCTGTTTATATACGTCCTATGAACTTGACCTCCAGGCTCCAACCCATCTAGTTTTTCAATAAATTACAAACTAAAAAGAGTTTACTAGTGTCAACAATCAATTATAGAAATGTTTACATGTCTACAAGTCATTTCTTCAAACAACGTTTAGTACCCTATGTTTTAATATTAGATTTAAGATTCTTAACACCCCTCCCAAGACTCCGCTGACGGAGGACTTGAAATCAACTAATTACCTCTGTTTGAGCAATTTTCTACATCAAAATTTTTCAAAACAAAGCCAATACAGTCCCCTGATTGATACAATAATCTACTCATTATTTGTATTTTGAGTAACATCCATACCAGGTATTCAACAAAAAGCAACACCAAATTGTTTCAACTCTGTTTGTAAATTTTAATTGAAAGAAACCCTTCAACAATTAAAGTTTAATCCAAAGGTTTTTTACTCTGTTCACAGTTAAGACACACAATTCCAATCCAAAATATAATGTCTTTTTTTTTTCTTTTCCTTCACTTTCTCAGAATCCAAACAGCCCAATCAAGCTCTTAATTCAGATTTACTAATCAGATCTAGCTTATAATAACTGTTAAAGACAAAATTTTAAATAATACAAAACAAAATTAAAAATTTTCAATACGGTACAAATCAAGTAAATATAAGAATTGAAAAGAAAAATAGAAATTGAAAGAGTGGGGGGTTTTTGAAGAATTACCGTTCGGAGAGCTGGTGACCGACCTGATAACCAATGGCTTCGATCCGACGGGCGGCGAGCTCAGGCTTGTTGGCGTAGAACCGATTACAATATGTTGACACCATTTCGGTTAACAGGCTATCCACGCAGCTCTCTGAGACTTCTCTTCCCTTTTTTTCTGTCATCGTCTCGTTCGCGCAAAACAGAAGATCACCGTTGTTGCTGTGACTGTGATTTGATCACACTCTCTCTCTCTCTGCGAATGAAAATTATAAAATGAATTTTTCTCTTTTTCTTTAAAAAAAAGAAAAAGACAAAAGAAACAAATTGCTATTAATTTTATGCCTGGGCTGAGCTGCATTTACCAAGGGCCCACTTATTGAATTGGTCTGTAAGTCCAACTATGTGTTTTACTAACACACTCTGAATGGAGTTCATTTGAAGCCGAATAAAACAAAATTGGATCTAAGCCTGTTAATTGGCTTTAGTCAAACTTAACAATGTCAGGGGTATTTTCGTCTTTTTAGATTTTTTATTTTATTTTATTAAATAATAATTAAAAAATTAAAATAATAATAATAATAAAATTAATAAAAAATAAAAAATTAATTTAGATCCATTTTCCAGATTGAATCTCAACCGTCCATTAATATTGAAGGACGGTTGAGATTCAATCTGAAAATGGATCTCCAAAAAAAAAAAAAAAAAAATTTTGGGAAGAGTTTTGGGTTCTTCGAACCCAGATGGGTTCGATCGAAAAAACCAGAAGGGTTCTTCGTTCGAATCCAGAAGGGTTCTTCGAATTTTTTTTTTTTTATAGCTAGATCTGGGTTAGCCGTCGACGGCGAACCCAGATCGTTGACGAACCCAGATGGGTTCGTCTTCGTTGACGAACCTTTCTGGGTTCGTCGCGCTGGAGATCCAGCCATGGCTGGATCTCCAGCAAGTTTCTCTTTTCTTTTTTTTTGGGTGGAGATCCAATGTAACACCCCCCCCGATCCGAACCCGCTAGGACCGAATCGGGAAGTGCTACCGTATACGGAAAATAAATTTCAGAACAGGAACTTTAAGTAATGATCCAAATAAATATTTAAAATTATGGTCCAAAAAGATTTTTTGAAATTTTCGCCAAAGTTTCCTCTATTTTTCCAACTTTCCAAAAACTTGTTTTCAACAATTTCGTAAACACAATTCATATAAAATATTTATAAACATGCAACTTCAAAATCATTAAAATCCATGGGCCTAATTATCCTAAATATTTAGGAACATACATAAAACTAAATATCCATTACATATATTTTTAAAAAAAAAACATTTATATCCATGCATGCCGATATAATACATATAAAACATCAAATACGTAGTGGGCTACCAAAAATGCAGGAGTGATGTGACTCTGAACACTATCCCAGCAGATTCTACTCTTTCTGATCCTTGTCCCCTTCAACAAATCTTTTACCTGCGTGTGAGAAACTCAACACGCTAAGCATAACGCTTAGTGGGTGTACCCAAAAGTCAAATGTGCAAATAGTATAATAACTTTTCAAATATGCAAAATAACATTTCATATCAACATATAGGGCCTATGTAAATCGAATATATCAAATAACATTTCGAATACACAAATCCATCGGAAAACTGAAACAAATATCAATAAATCCATCGGAAATCAGAATAAATATCTTATGAAAACATAATAATACCAAATCAAATCATTTCTCATCTCAAATCATATACAGATCATATTACATTTCTAATTCCATTTCGGGCTCCTGATATACTAAACATATTTTTCGGACTGGATTACGGGCTATACAGAACAGAGTTGGATACCAACGGAGGACCCGCTGCGTATCCCATATATATATATATATATATATATATTAGAATTGGACACCAACGGAGGACCCGCTGCGTATCCCATATACATATCAGAATCGGCGTAGTACTACTCAAAAAACCCAATTGACATGTCAATCTCCTATATCCATATCTATGTTTACATATATCATAGCCAAATCACTTTTCGAAAATCATATAATTCATTCCGAACAGAATCGTCAATTTAAATTCTGAAATCATATCCAAATCAGTATACACATTTCCGGAATTCGAATCGCATTAATATACATATACAAGCAAATTACAGAATCGTTTCTGAAAATATTTCTGAATCCAGAAATCGCATCAAATCACATTTAAAATCACATGCAATTATATATCGTAAATCCATAGTAAATTCAAATGCCCCAAATTACTTTTCGAAACAAATCGCAAAACAATATATACGAAATCGCTTTTAATAATATTCTCCGTAATATTACTATAATCAAAACATATCAAAAATCAATTCAGAATATTTTTCGTAAACAATATTACGGATCCAGAATGTAGCACCCCCCCGACCCGACCCGACCCGGCCGGACCGAACCGGGGTGCGCTACTCGGACATTCAAAACTTTCTAAATTCATTTTGTAAACAGAAAACCATATAAATTATAGTTTAAAAATCGTTTTCGAGTGAGCCCATTCAATACAAACGTTTTACGAAAATTCGGCAGAGTACCGTTTGTTTTTCGGACTTTCCAAAACCCTGCTTTTACACAAAACAATTCCAAAACAATTCCAATACAATTCTCAACAACACTTCTATACAGTTTCAAACAGTTGCGCACTCTGCCGTTTAGTGCGACTTATCAAAACAGTTTATAAAATAAAACAAAACAGACTTTAATAGTTACACACATTTTTAATAATAAAAGACATAAATCATAAACTAATTAATTACAAAACATTTTACAAAACGTATTTACAAATTCCCTGTATATGCATGCTTTCAGAATATATATACACATAACAAAAATATAGCTACCCAACTGTACAATCTCTGTGACTCGGTCTGCAACTCGTTCTTCCTTCAGTCCTCAGGCTCTTCTGGATTCCTGGTACCTACACGTTAGACACAAAACTAACGCGCTAAGCATAAAGCTTAGTGGGTGTACTAAAAACTCAATTAAATAACTCACAATATAATTGTTCTTTAAAGAAGCAACAAACCACAATATGAATTTCATTTCTAAATCACTTTCAAAACAATTAAATTAATAATGAAATCAACATATGAATTCGATCCATCAAATCATTCAGTTCAGTTTCAATTCAAATCATTTCTGGCCCACTAGAATACTAAACATTCTAGGACTGGAATATGGGTCAACGTGACGTCCGGGGTTGCCCCGCAACAACAGTCACTGATATCAACGTGATTGTCCGAGATTGCCCCGCAACAACAATCACTAGTATCATTATGATCGTCCGAGATTGCCCCGCAACAACGATCACTAAAATCGGTGTGATTGTCCGAGATTGCCCCGCAATAACAATCACACAATAATAACGGCGCAGTACTGCTCAGTAAAACCCAGCTGGTATACCAACCTCCTATATCCATTTCTATGTTTACGTATCCTAGGGCCGTTTCGGATAAACTATACTCACAGTAAATGTCGCAATAGTTAATCAATAACAATAATTATTCAATATACATCCAAATCACCTAGTATTCATCAAGAAACATAATCAATAGTTTTACGAAAATCTCAATCAAATATTTTTAACGAAATCGAAATGTTCGAAAATACATTCGAAATATGATCTATCATAAAAGCGGTTCGAAATTAACCATAGATCTACCAATCATCAATTTTTACATATAAAATAAACACATTTCATACGAATAATCAAAAACGAAATCTTCCAACGAAATCAAAAACGGAAACGGAAACAAAAACGAGAACGAAAACAATAACGGGAAACTTTTCGTAACGATTTCGAAAATAAACGTACACCTACCTCAGTACCGTTTTTTCGTTCGAGAAATCGCGGTTCCACGATCTCTTTTTCCTTTTCCTTTCTTTCTCTTTCTCCTTTTTCCTCTTCTTCTTCTTTCTTCTTCTCTCTTTCTTCTCCTCTCTTTCTTCTTTTTCTTCTCTTTTCTCGGCTCTTTCTCTCTCTTCTTGCTGTCTCTCTTTTCTCTCGCTTCTGCGAGAAGTTTCTCTTTTTTTTATATATTTTTTTCGCTACCGCGACCGCCGTCGCGACCTGTGGTCGCGCCACCAGGTCGCGATGCTCACTGGAGTGCGCGCACCGCCTTCCTCGCGAGCACGCCTTGGTCGCGCGAGAGATCGCGTTGCTCACTGCCAAACTTTGACAATTTCATCGCGAGCAGTCCATCGCGACCTGTGGTCGCGGTGGCTGGTCGCAATGCTCACTGCCAGATTTTGCCATTTTCATCGCGAGCAAGCCATCGCGACCTGTGGTCGCGGTGACCAGGTCGCGATACTCACTGGTTCAGTTTTTCAATTTTCATTTTTTTCATTTTTTTTCACTATTCAATCCGGTCCGCTGGAAATCATAAAATAAACATACATTTAATTACATTTACACCCCCTCAAATAGTAAAAATTCATTTTCACATATATAAAATTAATTACCCGAAATCCGGGATGTTACACAGAATATATTCTAAATATGCGTAATCCAAAATATCTCAAAATCAATTTCAAACAATATATCATAATCAATATAGCTCAAATAAACTAAAAACAATATAATATAACGATTCCGAAATATTCTGAAAAATCTGAAAAATACGAAAACGGTATCACCAAACCTGAAATGCTATTCTTTACATAAAACTCTTATTGACTAACTTCACCTTCCTTCTTCTTCTAGCTCTTTCTCTCACTAGAATCTCTCTCTTTCTCTCTCTATATCTCACGCCAACTTTCTGGTTTGTTTTTTGCAAGCTTGTTTTGTTTTGTTTTTGCAAGTTTGACTTGCTTTGCATTTTTTTATTTAGACAAGTGGAATGTAGAATTCTACTTGTCATGTTTTTTTTTTTTTTTTTTGATAATATGCTTCTTGTTTGACTTGTTTTGTGTTTTGTGTGAGTGGATCCTCCACTCACACATATATATTATATTATATTATATACATATATATGTATCTTAATTGCAACATGCCCCCTTAACATTCCAAAATCCTAAAATGGAAACCAATTTACAATTAATCACATTCTATCTCGATAATTATTCCAAAAATATTTCACACTTATCCAATTACCAAATTGACTTCACCAATACTTAATTGGACCCATTATCATCCAAATGCACCATGAAAATAATATCTCTAATGGGATTTAACTTGGTTAAAATCACTATTCATTTTTCAACCATATACCGAATATATATATACTTTCCACCAATTTAAATCACATACTTAACTTTTGCATGCTTAATAATAATTTTCATAATTACGAAAAATTAGGGGCGTTACATCCAATCTCCAGATTGGATCTCCACCGTCCATCAGATTTGATGGACGGTGGAGATTCAATCTGGAGATTGGATCTCCACCATTCAAACTTTAATTTTTATTTTTTAAAAAAAATTTATAATAATTTTTTTATTATTTAATAAAAAGAAATATTATTTTAGGGGTATTTTGGTCTTTTTAAGGGTAACAGTTGGTCAACCGTTAAATCTAACGGAAGTCAATTAACGGCAGGGGGGGTCATTGTCAATAAATGATAAAGTTGATTCTACCTGTAGTTGGTCAAGCCTCAGGGGGTGTGGGTGCAATTAACTCTTTATTTATTATGAGCTAATTACACCTACCTCTCCTAAGATTTTACCAACTACAAGCAGAGTCAATTTTATTGTTTATTGACAACGACTTTCCCTGTCATTAGTACAATACCATTAGATTTAACGATTGACCAGATTTAACCATTAAAAAGACCAAAATACCCCTAAAATAATATTTAAAATTCTTAAATAAAAAAAATAATGTTAGATTTTCATCGTCCATCTCACCTGAGATGGACGGAGGAGATTTTTTTCTTTTTTTAAAAAAAATTATTATAAAAAAAATTAAACTTCAGATATCCATCATTCATCTTTAAATGGACAGTAGATATCTAAAATTTATTTTTTTATTTCAAAAATAAAAAGAGTGGAAGGGAGAAAGGTGAAAATCCATGGTGGATGATCCACCTAGAAGAACCCAAAAGATTCTGGGTTCGACTTCGTTGATGAACCCATATGGGATCATCTTTGAACCCTTCTAGATTCTTCGACGAACCTAGAGCGACGAAACATTCTTGGTTCGTCTATGGCTGGATCTCCAGTAAATGTCAATTTTTTTTAGTGGAGATTGAATCTCCACATTTAAAATTTTTTTTTTTGGTTCTTAGTGAAGATTTAGATTGGATTTCTGATGGACAGTGGAGATCGCATCTAAATTTTTTTTATAATTGTTATTTTTTTTAAAATATATTAAATATTATAATCATCCATCATCTCAAAGATGGAGGGATGAGATTTTTTTTTAAAAAAAATTTTAATTTTTATTTAATAAAATAAAATTTAAAAAGCATGAAAAGACGAAAATACCTTGTGCATATTAAGTTTGATTAATGTTGACTAACGACAAGGAATGTCCTTGTCAATAAACGATAAAGTTGACTCCGCTTATAGTTGGTAAAACCTCAAGGAAGGTAGGTGTAATTAGCTCTCTATTTTTATTGTCCAAATTATAAAAAATGTCTAAACTAAAAAATTATTAACATTTTAAATTATAGTGTGCGTGCATTTGTATTTTTAAAAGTTAATACTGAATAGATCAAAGATCTACCAAAACTTATCGATATTAATTATTACGTGTGCGATCTGGATATCTACTCCCATGTAACGAAGAAAAAACTTCATATACATGTTAATAAATGCATATGGTGAGACTTTCCATACCATGATTGGAGAGGTGCAAACCATAAAATTTGTTAGGTGAGACATACACAGGTTAATTGTAATTATCGTTTTTTATGTCAGATTTGTTGTTTCTGCCAAATCATGCAATTTTAAATTGTCTTATGATTTTAATCATAAAAAATGCTTCCATTTCAATTTTAAAATTTACAATAATAATATATCAGAGCTTTGACTTCAAGTTTCTCAAGTTTTTGTTGGAATGAGAATTATGATATAAATAACATTTGATAGACAAATTTAGACATTTTTGCGTAATAAGTTATTTAATATGGTATTTATCCTTCAACCGAAGAATACTGTAAATTACTTAATTTAAAGAGAATAAAAAAGGATCACCAATATTGCCTAATCATTTTATAACAATATATAAAACACTCGCCGATATATTGGGATACAATTACAAAATAAATTAATAAATAAATTTAAAGAGAATGATAGGATCGTATCACATAATATAAAAATGTAGAAAGAATTTAGAGCAACGGATATTAATTAATTTCCTCTAATATTTTAATTTTTTTTCTCAATAATAATAAAGAAAAGAATAATTTATTTTCTTATTCTTTTATTAATTTTTTTTATTTAGTATCGTTTGCATCTATAGACATTTAGGTAAAAAAAAATTACTTTTAGAGGAAGAACAAGATAATATTTATATAAATATTATTCATTTAAATGGTATTTTGTTTTGTTGAGACATATTTCAATGGAATGTTAATGATCGATCTAACAATTCATGCTTAATTTGTCTCCATATAAGGCAAAAATAAAAAAAAATTACTTGGATGATATGTTAGCTGCGGCATGCAAAAACATAAAAATTGTGATTTAAAAACTAAACTTTATAGGGTTCAAAAAATAAAATAAAATAAAAACTAAATTTTTTTTTAAAAGGGTACAATTACAAAATTAATAATCTATCAGGACTTCCTGATATCAAACACTAAACGCGCGGTTTGGATATTCCGGATATCTACTCTTATTACGGGAGACATCTCCTCTCATAATAATGGGAGAAAACTACTCATACATGCTGGTAAATGTGCATGATGAGAATTGAACCCTCATAATTGAGGTGGAAGGGAGGTGTAATAACCACTTAAGTTATGAGTAGATGTGCAATAAAAACTAAAATTTGATAATTCTAATGAGATTTTTATTCATGCAAATAATATTTAGGGCGAATTGTAATTAACTACCCTAATGTTTAGCCATATTACAATGAAATAATGAGTTTAGTCTTAATTACACAATAGTACCCTATTATTAGTTGACATAGTCAAAGATAACGGTTTGACCATGATTTATTGGTGAAATGACATATCCCTGATAAAAATTAAAAAATTTTAAAAATAAAAAATTAATAGAAATTTTAAATAGATCTCCACTATCCATTACTTTTTTCTTTTTATTTTTTTAATAATGTAAAATGACATATCCATTAATTTTGTTTTAAAAAATAATACAAATTAATTGTATTACCTTTCTAATTAATGGTTGACTGTAAGCTTTAACGGTCAACCAGTTAGTCAAAAGTAGTAACGTGTAATTAAGGCTAAACTCACAATTTCATTGCAATATGACCAAATGTCAATGTATTTTATTACAATTCGCCCTAATATTTAATGTAATTAAGGGGGTGTACTCAATTTAGATTTTGAATGACTTGTATGAAATTAAATAATTTAGGTGTATTCAATAATAACTTTGAAAGACTATAAAAGTCATGGGTATTCAATATAGACCTTTAAAAAGTCATAAAAGTCGTGAGGTATTCAATGTAGACTTTTATAGACTTTATAAAAGTCATGGGGTATTCAATATAGACTTTTAAAAGTCATGATGTATCCAATCTAGACTTTTTGAAAGTCTATAAAAGTCACGGGTATTAAAAAATCAATAACTTTTACACACTTTTAAAAAAATCTAGACTTTTGTAGACTTTTGGGTTATAGGTATAAATATTAGACCTAACAAATTCTCTTACATTCCCCTCCAATACTTTGGATGACTTTCTGAAGGGAAAAAAAAAAAAAAACTTTGCAACAGGAAGAAAACTCTGTTAAGAGGTTTGTTTTTAGGGTTTTATGGATTATGCCTTATTTTTTTTTCTTTATTAAATAAAAATATGGACGGCCACAAGTTATATAGTGTTTTTCATAGTATGACCTATGATGCTTTGTTTTTGTGCCTTGTTTTTGATAGTATGATGGCCATTGTGCCTTGTTTTTTTTTCTTTTTGTTTCTTTTTTATAGTATGATGGCTACAAGCTTGTTTTTTTATAATATGATGCCTTCTTTTTTGTTTTTTATAGAATCCCACGCACTTGATTTTTATGGATGATTACTTATTGATGGTCGCAAGTTTATAGTATGATATGCTACCAGTATATATGATATTTTTTTTCATTGCTTTTGGTTAATAATTCTAGCAGTATATTTTATTGCCTTCGTTTTTGTTTTTTCCTCATTGCTTTTACATGACAATGCCAACAACCGTTTCATTGACTTTTGATTTATATATATGATTTTTTTTTTTTCATTTGCTTTTGTATGATGATGTCATAATCCACCAATTGTTTTGTTGATTTATATTATGCCTTAGCTTCCTTGATAAGGATTAATCATCAGTGTTCGATTTCAATTTTTTTGTAGTTGATTTTTTTGTTAGTGCTCGAAGAGTAAAATAAAATAATTTTTTCAATAGCCTTTTTATTCAATGTGGTCTTACAACATCTCATGTTGTGCAAACACAAATATTTGATAATATGTGGGTGATTATTTATCTATATAAAAATGTGATTTAAATTAACTATTAGGCCTCGTTTGTTGCATGGGATAGGATTGGATTATTTATATGGGATTAGATAGGATTGGATTATATGGGATTGGATAAATTTAAAAGTTATCCCATATTTGGTGCAACTAGGATAGTATTAAAATCACAAGTATGATTCACCAACAATGACCAACAGAATCCATCAAAATCCACCTTTGTTCTTGATCTGCCACCACCGGATCAAATCTTTGCTCACAAAGCTCCCTCAAATCTTTGATCAAATCTTTGCAGTAACCCTCTTCAAACCCAGATCAAATCTTTGCTCACAAAATTTGCCAATCTAACTTCACCTACAAGCCTGTGTCACCCTTTCTACTGATAATTAACAAAAAACTCTACATTTAATAACAAAACAGAGAAAATCAAATGACTAATGCATGTACTCCATCTAATAATAACAATGAAAAAGAACAAAAAAAAAAAAAGCTAAAATTTATAAGCACAAAACCAGACTTCAAAAACACAAAAACGAGCAATAGAATCCAAATGACCCTAAACCAAAGTTTTTGACAAACCCAACAAGATGCAGCATAAAAGAATGTAACTCGCAACACTAAAAAAAAAAAAAAAGATAAAACTTGAAAAAGTGAAAAAAAAAAAACAATTATATACCTTGCTAAGAAAGCAAAGAGACCCCAGATCCGATGCAAATAAGTATAACACAATTAGGCCAACCGATCAATCACAGTGGCAACCTCATTTACAAGCTATGAATCTCTGTGTATATATAACTGAGTGAGAGAGAGAGAGATTTATTTAGCGGAATACAAGGAAAAAAAAACACGATGTGGGTTTTGAGAATTTTCAGGAGTTGAACCAGGAAA